>MU853857.1:0-134573 GCA_033297225.1 Diplogelasinospora grovesii | reverse complement strand
CATTGGGCGGTGAGGACAATTTTTAACGGGTTAGGGTTTTGTATGCGAGCCTACGGTCCCATTAGACGGTTCCTACGGTTCCCCGAGACGCCCTCAATCTAAGTGTATTGAACTATAACAGCATTAAATAGTTTTATTAATCTGTCGGTATTAGTTAGTTACCGTGTGCGAGGACGTAATTGTGGCGGGCACCCGTACTAAACCTCTACATCCGTGGTCTTCCGCTTGGTGATGGATACTAGATAATCCTGCCCCTCCTTGACCGATATGATGCCTAAGACGGGCCGGCCCACGTCCGGCTGCGGCATGGGCGGGTCGCCGATCGCCTCGATGTCGAAGCGGCGCAGCAGTGTGGCCACGAAGGCGGTGACGAAGAACTTGGCCAGGAAGCGACCACTGCACTTGGTCCGGCCGCCGCCGAAGGGCCGCCACGACGGGCTGCTCGGCAGCTTCCGGCCGGCGTCAGTGTCGAGCCAGCGCCGGGGCTGCCAGGCGTCGGTGTCGTCGCCGAACACGGCCTCGTCGAAATGCAGCAGCCGGTGCGGCACCATGACGCGATTGCCCCGTCGCATGCGCTTGCCGCCAATGACGACGTCGCGTGTCACCAGGCGCACCGACGCCGCCCAGCCTGCCACCCGCAGCGTCTCGTGCCAGATGGCGCGACTTGCGGGCACTTGGTTGCGTCCTGGATGTAGCTCACGTCCACGAGCTCGTCGCCGCGGAACGCCGGTGCCGTCTCCGCACGGAACGCGGCCAGGTATTCCGGGTTACGCATAAGGTGCGTCAGCATCCAGAAAGATGTCTTGCGCGCGTTGGTGTTGATCCTACACCGCCCGATGGCTGTATCAGCAAAGCCGACTACAAAAGAATGGAGGGAAGAGTAAAAGACTCACGCAAAGTAGAGATGGAAGACCATGATGGCCAGATTCTCGTCGTCCACGCCGAGGGCTCTCATCTCGTCCTCCATAGCATTGATGATCCAGGCCGCCTGATCCCTCCGCTCGTTCGGGGGAATTTGAAAGTAGGCCTTCAGCGACGCCATCATGCGGTCGCGAGGGGCCGTCATGTCGCGGCAGAGAAAGCTCGGATATTGATACAGCATCTTCCAGATGACCTCGTCAAAGACGATTTAGGCCTCCGGGTAGTCGGGATCGACTCGGTCGAGCACATCACCGAAATAGACGTATTGTCCGAGCCGGACAAAGTAGTCAGACGTCCACTCGTACAGAGGCAGCTGGATGCGTGTCGAAGTCCGCGACGGCGAGTACTTACACTCTTTGACGAGAACATCAAGGTTCAGCTGGCGGTTGATCCAATCTCGAACTTTGTTCTGGAGCACGAGCATGTTCTCGCCGGGATGGAGCTGATGCACGTGCATGCGTTGGGCGAGTACGCCCAGTGATAGGCCCTCAGGGTTTGGAAAACCGGCTTTGTCGCTCGGGAGGGGAGAATATACTGTCTTGATTGTTGTCTCGTCGTTCCCGTTGCACCTCATGAGGGTCTGGACGAACTCCTCAAAGGAGAGAGAATCCGTGTTCTTGTAGACCTCGGCCGAATGCTTAGCGTGGGTAACTACATAGAAGGTGTGGCCAAAGGCCGTCAGGGCGAAGGGCTCATCGGTGCCCGCAAAGTGTCGCCTGCTCATACGCGTAAGCCGATGGCTAATCCGTCGCTACCACGCTCGCCACTTACCTAGCTCGAGCAAGCAAGCCATTCGAGTCTTTAAAGAAGGCAGGGCCATGGCCTATGTATCCAAGGTCGATTAGGCCTCGCCGATAAGACCGGGCTTGGTGGGTTGGTCAACACACTCACCTAGCACTATATCATGGTTCGGTCAGTAACCGTGGGTAGACTGCAGTGCGAATAGAAGACCTACGCGGAATCAGGTAGGGCAGCTCCCTGGACTCATCGGAGTGGAGCTTGGGATAGATGGCAAACCTCCAAGATCGCCAGACGGCCCAGGCCACGACAATGCACAGCAACGCAGCGTGCCCCTGTGTGGACAGAAGAAGCCGCTGCAAGACAAAGTCAGCATGACTACTCAGAGCGTCGAGAAACATCCTGGCACGGTCAAAGCTCTCGGAAGGGGGTGGAGGAAGGCGTCGAGGGTGGCTCACCAAGAGTTCGGAACGCACAGGCAGATCTGCGCACAGGCTATGATTATAAGATAAATAGGTAGGCTAAGGCTTTGGTCATCCCATAAGCAGTCTATACACAGTCACTAGTGTGAACGGAGAGATTCCCCATGTCTAGGTAGTCTGTCGGCATGGTTGGAGTGGCCTCGTATGGCAACTCTGCCGCATCAGAAGGATCTGTAAACCACGAATATCTACATTCAGGTACCGACGAGAGATATCTAACATGTACGTTAAGATGTTGTCGATAAAGCTCCCACCTATAGAATAAGCTCGGCTCCACCTCGGTCATCCTGCAATGCAGACCTGTGCATATGCTGTGCCGGGCGCAAAGGTCCCCGCATCTTTGAAGTCTCGGCAAAACCCCAACCTTTGGATGACGGGCGGATCCTTTCGTGTCGGCGGGTAAATACATAAGGTAGGTAACCCTCTAAAGTTGTAGTGATTGCAAGTAAGAGGGTGGTTGCGATTAAGAGATCTATAACCCCCGGTTAATGAGAGTAAAATCGTTCCATGTTAGCCCGGGTGCGCTAGGGGATTCTAGTTTCGTCTGCAGGGCACCTAGAGTCTAGTAATCACTTCCCTAAAACGGTCTCCGCCCGAGCCCCGGCAGAGCGCCTGCAGCTAACGACGGGTGCAACTTGCCACGCACACACCTTTTAGAATGATTGCGGGCAAGCCTGTATGTACCAGTCAAGCACAGGTATGACCCAGGGGGGAAATCGGTGGAAATGTAAAATGTTTCCGTGCCTCTCTCCCACTCTAAAACGCAACATGTTAGATGAGCGGCATGCTGTAGGTTTGCGCACTTCTCGCTTTTGCCATGCCTTTCGTTTCCTTCCCGCGTACGCGCTTCTTCCCTTGTCGGACACTTCAGCCGATATACACCTCTAGAGGCAGTCACTGCTTCAAATGACCGCCGCCAAAGGGACCATCCTCGTCACCGGGGCAAACGGTGGGCTCGGAAGTGCGATAGCAGAGCAGATTGCTTCGAAACCGGAGCTATCGGCCTACCACGGGCTCTACACTGTCCGAGACGCGACGGCAGCACCCGCTCTCACCTCCGCTCTCGCACGCGGCGCGTCGTCGCACCCGCACGACGTCCTATCCCTCGATTTAACGAAGCTCGACAACGTTCGTCAGGTGGCAGAGGGTATAAATGTGAGTCACCTAATTGGCCTTCACCGACTCTTTTTTCCTCGTTATTCTTGCTTGGTTCAGATTCCGGTGCCTCGAGTGTCGGCATGGGCCCAATATTAACCCACATCAGACTCGCGTTTCCGCAGGCCAAATCCCGTCCATACGCAGTCTTATCCTTAACGCTGGCTTCCTGGATTTCGGAAAGCAGTCATGGACCGACGACGGACTTGACGTTACCTTCGCAGCAAATTATCTCGGCCATTGGCTCCTCGTCCTTCTTCTACTTCAGAGCATGGATAAGGAAGCTGGGCGAATAATTGTGATTGGAAGCCAGGCTCACGAGTGGGTATTTCCTACAGTCTGGTTCCGGTCTCCGAGTTTTTTGATCCCATCTGGCCAGGCCGAACGGCCTTTGGCAAAAGCACACTGACAACGACCGGAGTCAAGAATTGACCGAGCTAATGAACGACGTACTGTAGTCCCAACGACAAGCGAAATGCCAGCTCCAAAGCCTTCGAGGAAGAGAAGTACAAGACATTCGTCCATGACGAAGCCGGCTTCGAGGCTATTGCGAAGGGCACTTGGAGCTCGGCTGAGGAAGACCCGTCCTTTCGCAGCGGATTCCGCCGCTACGGCGCTGCAAAACTCTTCGTGATCATGATGATGCACGAGCTGCAGCGGCGCATGGATCATGACGCTGCGCTGATGAATGTCTGTGTCCTCGGCGTCGACCCGGGCGCCATGATCACGGGCCTGCAGCGCCTTTCGCCGTGGTTCATACGCGTGCTCCTATTCAAGGTCATCTATCCTATCATTGTCTACTTGAATCCCAACGGCCCAATCCGGCCTCCTCAGCGCTCGGCATCCGATGTCCTAGAAGCCGCGTTTGGCTCGGGCTCAGGCGAGTTGCCAAAGGATTTGTATTTCGATGGCACGCGGCCGTTGGAGACGAGCGCCGAGTCGAGAGATGCTCAGAAGCGGGATTTGGTGTGGAGAGAAACGGTGAGATATGCGCACTTGAAGGAAGGCGATACGATTCTTGGCAACTGGCAGTAAGACTAGGTGCTGAATATCTGTAGAAAACAACCGTACCACCGCAGCAAAGAGTGGGTAATGCAACCGCACTTGCTGGGCTAGTAATAACGGCTGATGCATAGTACGTAAGTAGGTACCTAGGTAATACCTTATGCATTGTGACGGTATGCTAGGTACTGTGATACGTACCTTGGCCAATTGTCGGATCGACACGGCCCACGGGGCTCGAACTCGAGATGCATCTCAGAGGCTAAGCCCTATGCCGGGCCATTCCTCACGCTAAGTTTCCGTCAACTAACGGTCTGGCTTATCAAATACAGGCAGGGTTTGGAAGGGTCCAACAAGCTTCCGTCCGAGTCTCAGGCCACTGTTTCTCACTGTCGTAATGGATCCAACCACATCTGCCTGCCCGCCAGGACTTCACCCACACACCTACTCTAGGTCCTCGCTTTGGTAGTCAACGGCCAGGGAAGGAGACGCGGCAGCACGATTATCGGTGAGCCGAATTCACTCATTGCCAGACGCAAAACACGCCTTTGTGCTGCTGGCATTCCTTATTGCACACGACCATGGCCTCGCAGACTTTTTACGCGTACGTGGTAGCTGCTATCGTCATTTTGACTTCGTTTCTCCGACTGCGCCGAAGACAGGCGTCGAACAGCCAGCAGCAGCCGGCGAGAGAGCCGCGCCCGTTCGCGAGCGTGCCACCCGAGCAGCTCCCCAGTCACATCCAGAGTCTCCTCGCCGAACTTCCTCGCTGCGTCATCTTGCAGACTGATGTCGCGGCCTTCCAGCAGGCTGTAGATTACAGTTGGTCTCAGCAGAATCGCGAAATCATCCCAGCATGCATCGTCCGCCCTGCTGACGCACAGCAGCTCGGCAAGGCCGTTGCAATTTTAAAACGGGAACATGACCGCCGCAGCCAGGCCGGGGCCCCGACCGCAGGGCTCTTCGCCGTCAGGAGCGGAGGTGCCAATCCCGGAATCGGGGCGGCAACGGTGCAGGACGGTGTCGTGATTGATCTCAGCCTGTTTTGTGCAGTGACGCCCGCTGCCGATGGATCCACTGTGACCGTCGGGACGGGTGCCAAGTGGATCGACGTGTACAAGGCCCTAGATGAGAAAGGATTGGTTGTGGTGGGAGGGAGAAACTCGCCAGTAGGCGTGGGCGGTTTGATCTTGCAAGGCGGAATATCGTTCTACTCTCCCAGGTTTGGCTTCACCTGCTCCAATGCCGTGAGCTACGAGGTCGTAGTCGCCGACGGAAGCGTTGTGACGGCTTCGGCCTCGGTGCGTCCGGACCTGTGGCGAGTATTGAAGGGCGGTTCCAGCAACTTTGGCATCGTTACTCATTTCACGCTGCGTAGCCTGCCCTCCGCGCCGCTCTGGGTTGGGCGTATGTTCTCACCGGGCTACCAGCATGCAAAGGCCCTAGCAGCTTGGCATGACTACCTCGAGCACGTTAGTTCTGGCCAGCCCGGCGCGTTTGATGAGAACGCCGCTGGCCCAATCCTCTCCTTCGTTTACGTCCAGAGCATCGGCCTGCAGCTCATCGCCATCCATCTTGTGTACACAGAGGCCCCGGAGGACAACAAGTGGCCGGCGCACTGGAAGCAAACGGGGTTTCCCTCACTCTGGAGTTTCTACCGCAGCAGTAAAGTACAGAGCCACACTAGCGCCGTCCAACAGCTCGCCGTCACCTCGCCAGCCGGCACCCGCCACACGCAGGGCACGACGACCATCCGCAACGATGCTGAAACCATCGCGGCCGTCTACGCCATTTATCGGCAGACTACGAAGGAGCTGCGACACGTAAAAGGCCTGTTGTTCCCCTTTAACTTCCAGGCGATCCTGCCCGGGTGGATGAACAAGGGCGACCCGAATGTTCTCGGCCTTGAGGGTTGTACTGAGCCATTGATCATCATCGGATTCGCCGCCACATGGACCGAGGCTAAAGACGACGAGTTCGTCCGGTCGACTATCCGCCGCACCATTGAGCAAATAAACGCGGCTGCAGCAGCTAGGCAGTCGGACCATCCGTACAGGTTCGTGAATTACTGTATGGAGTGGCAGCGGCCCTATGAAGGTTGTGGCGAAGAAAACCTGAAGCTCATGCGGGAGGCTAGCCGGAAGTATGATCCAAATGGCCTCTTCCAGAACGGATGCGCTGGTGGATTCAAGCTAGATATGGAATGTAGTAAGGCATAACGGGGGCTGGGGTCTTTGTTGCTGGCTTTCCCTTGATCAAGCTATGAATGGCTGGCTAGGTTGCTACAATTAGCAGAATCACTGAAAAGAACTTCCTATATCCTTTCTTGTTGAGCAGGTCTAGGTCAGGACCGATCGAGTGCTCTGACTACGTACCTAGGTAGGAGCCATCGGCAATGCATCGGCATAGATCCGCAAGTTCTTTACGAGTGCATCTGGCGCCATTGCAGTGAATCAAGTGCAAGGAAGGAGCGGACGAAGATTTAATACGGTTTAAATTTAAGGTGGCAGCAAGCTTTTGTAGAGTTGCGGCGAGTTCTGGAGTGCAAGCAAATTTGGAGTGCAAGCAAATTTATTAGGCCCTGTTTGGTTACCTAACAGCTCCCATACAAAATCACCTAACAGATAGCTTGGTCCAAGCTTGTTCCGGTGTCGGATAGCCAGGGAACAGAGCATTTACCATTTTTGGCCGCTGATCGCGCTCCGTAAGTACCTCCCCTGTTAAGCCACTAACAAGGTTCCTGAAAAAGGCATTTTTGAGAGCAAATCTTCTAACAGCAGGGTTTATTTTCAACGCAGCTCCAGGCATGTGTTGAAAAGCTGTTTTTGCATTTTGACGTCAAGCGCACCGGTACAAACCTCACTGTAAGGGACCCTGTCCGCCCATCAATTTAGCTTTGTACTTTCCTCCACAATGCATTTGACCTAACATGTTAGGTAACCAAACAGAGCAGAGTGCAAGCAAACTACCAGGTAGTCTCAGAATCTCAGACCAGCGACCCCGCGATTGTATCTTTATGTACCCTGAAAAACCCACCCACCACCAACCAATCAGGGCACAAGAAACAAATCGCGGGCTGCTGGTCTGAGACCAAAGTGAACAACATTTCAGCCATGTGGATTTACTGGTAAACTTACAATAACCTACAATAACCTACAATTACACCAATTGGTTCAATCCAGGTATATAAAAAGTAGTATGGTTGGAATCGTCTTTTTCCAACGATTCCAAATATCTTATCAGCTAGTTGATTGGATTACTAATGGCCGAGATATAAGCGTTTGAAAGTAGTTACCTTACCTATTACACCCACTTACTTACACGAATACCACCATAACCACTGCCCGGGCCCGGGATGCGCTGGTGTGGCTGGGGTCGCCTTTTTCTAGCGGTTCCAGCCGTATTATCCACGTATTAGTGGCTTGTAAGATGGCCGAGAAAAAGCGGTTGGAAAAAGTAACTTTACCCACCACACCCACTTATTTACCCGAATACCACCATAACCACTGCCCGGGCCCAGAATGCACTGCTATGGCTGGAAAGCCCTAGTACAGGGCCTTATACTGTATATATATTTTACTGGTGGCTAGTATAGTGGGTGAGAAATAGCCGTGTAAAGAAGTAGCCTTACTTACCACACCCACTTACTTACACGTATACCACCACAACCACCACCTGCGCCCAGGATACACTTATATGGCTAGAAGGCCCTGATTTAGGGCTTTCTACAGTATATATATACTGGTGGCTAGTATAGTAGGTGAGAAAACGCTGTGTGAAGAAGTAGCCTTACCCACCACACCCACCTCCTTACACGTGCAGCACCATGACCACTGCCCGGACCCAGTATATATAGGTATGGCTAAAGAGCCCTGATCTACGGCTTCTTAATGTGGTAGTTTGGTACTGGTATCGTAAGTGGTTGTTAAATAAATTAAGAAAAGGAGTAGAAAAAAGAACTACTTACATATTATAATTCATAACCTATTAACCACGCACTGCACCAACTACCTAGTAGTACCATTAGATTCCTCTCGCTCAGGGCGTTCTTACAGTATATACTATTAGTATGTGGGTATAGAAGCCGGGAAGAAGGTGTAAAAGGTAGTGAAGATTCCACACTATATATGTCACGGTAGTAACCATTTCCAGGGACAGGCCACTGGTTAAGTCTACTGTATTGATAAGATTCTGTTGGATGCACAAGTGAAAGTGCCCCAGGAAAGGACGTCACGTGACGGCCGGAAGCAGAGGAATGGGCGCCTGAGGAATGGGCCCACAACGTATGGAATGGAGCGCTCCCGGAAGTTGATGCAACCGGAAAGAGTGCTCCACAACGCCGGAAAAGGATGATCCGCCGTTTGATCCTTGGTTTCAGACCTGTCCATATAACTCATAAAACGGCCAGAAACGGCCTGCCAGACAGTTGATCAAGAAGAACACAAGCAATACACTACTTTTGACCTCAATTGAACGTGTGCGTGTAAGCCGTGACTTCCAACATGTTGAATGCAACTGCTGCGCCATTGTCGCAAAAGATGATCGCCTAATTTTTAGGACTTTGCACGCAGCAGGGTTTATCTGCTCATTCCAACACACCCCCCAGCTAAAGCACGTAGGGCTCTTAGCTGCAGGACTTGGCACAACTGCGGATTGTTTTACCGCATGGCTGCTCTTTCCCGAGTAACCCCCGGATCATTCCCGGGCAGTCCACGGACCAAGTAACCCCTCCTTTTTCGGACGAGGTAGTGCGCTGACCAGGAATTGAACCTGGGATCTTTTAAGAAGCTCGAGCCGGGCTCATAACTGTTGAATGCAACTGCTGCGCCATTGTCGCAAAAGATGATCGCCTAATTTTTAGGACTTTGCACGCAGCAGGGTTTATCTGCTCATTCCAACAGATTCTAAGTTGAAGAAGAAAGAAGAATATTTACAAGAGAGGAAAGGAAGCTATGGTTGTTGTGTTGTGCAGTGCGCTCGGGCCATATGCAGAAAGTGGGCCAGAGCGGCAACCAGGGCGGTGTGTCACGGCTAAGCGAGCTGCCACCTACAGCTGCGCGCCAGTGCCGTGACAATATATACACTTCTTATATACCTAGCCAACTCCTTTAATATATACCGTACGGTATGAAAAAGACCTGTTTAAGGTAGATATTTACTTAAGAATCCTCCGCACTTAATTTCATATAGTTTGTGTAAGTAATGGGAAAGTTGGTATAGGTCATCCTTAAAGTACCCTCGAGGCCATTGACGAATTGCGCCCTCGGGGTTTAGAAAACGTGAAAGCCAGCCTTAAAAAGCCCAAATAGACAAAAGAATACCTGTTACTATTCTTAACGTCAGACAGCTTACCGTTTTTAATTATACCCTATATTGGCCGAGTTATTAAGGAGTGTTTATTTTACAATTTGGCTATTTGGATGGGAGTTGGGGCGATTAACGGCCAAAAACGGCCAATGTGTCTCAAACTACAATCCGTTGGAACCATTTTTTGACCCACAGATACATATGCACGGGCCGTTTGACAGCCCTAGCCAGTGCGCGCCAGCCGCCACTAACGGCCCCATGCGCCCGGCAGCCCCGCCACGCCGTAGGCGTGGCATTCCAACCCGCGCAGGCGTGGCAATTCCAACCCGATTGTAGTCTGAGCTCGCTGAGATAACTCGGAGGGGTCGGCGGAAGGTGGGGTTAGACGTGCAGCCCACAAGATCTAGCTGCCTATGCACGATTCATAACGGATTCGAGCTCTGACATGCTTCATTCGACTGTGCTAGCTCAGGCTGGTCACTTGAGCTGGCTCGAGAAGCTGGATCCGAGCTGGATCGACTTGTTGAGCATACAATTCTCGCCAATGAGCACTGTGTGATCCGCCCTGATCCCCGCTGCACTCTGCAGCCACGTCCGATGCGACAGGCAAGCCTCTAAGAGCTAAGTGGGTGGGGGTGTGCAGGTTACTGTAGCTTTCATTATAGCTTACCAACGCTGTTATTTACAGTTACTTACAGACTTCGACACCCTACCTAGTCGCTATGAATCTGAATCCATATCTTCTCCACACCGAATACCGAAGATTTCATGATTTTGGGGCCCTAAAGCTCTTGTTCTTGATGTCAATTGCTGCGATGTAAAGGCTTACCTGTTAGTGAAGGGTGGAAGCGAACCGCAGCCTGCACATCCCATTTTTGTACCCAGTTGAGAGCCCCCCGACATGCAGATTTGCCAAGTATGGAGTAGTTTAGCGTTGGCACGCTGTGGGTTGAAGACAGGACCAGGTGTGGAAGTTCCCGCTGCATGCCAGCATTGTTTTCCGGTGCTGCCGCCAACAATGCCTCACGACAACAAGCTTTCCGGCTGATTGCTGGTAACGGCCGTTGCTGTAAGACTCATCACACTGGTCAAAGGTCAGAGGATGCAGGCAGCGTTTGGGGCTTACGCCAACTGCTTCGCTGTCAAGCAGCGGGGAAAAGTCAGATGATCCCTGCTGCATCTCGAGCACCACTAAACAGTTAATGCTTCTAATCATAGGCTGCTGCAGGGTCCGCAGGCGGTTCCTTGATGCTACCTAGAATCCTGGCAGGCATTTGACTGTCCCCGGACCAAACTCCAGGCCGGTGGCAACGTCCTTCAGTTTTCAAAGTTTGGCTTGCTTTTCGTTCGTTAGGTTGTCCGTTCTTTTGGACGAAAAGTCTCTGCTACCCGACGTCCACTAATTGCTAAGCAGGACTGCCTCGGTCTTTTCCAGGCTTTCCGAGTGTCCTGCAGGCACTAAATGGCTTAGACCCCCACACTTATTCCCCGTCAAAGCCCGCTATTCAGCCCCAGCTTTTCTTTCACTCTCATTCACGCGACACATCCCACTCTGTTCAATCTAACACATCCCACCCATTCTCTCGGTCTGCAAGCTGACCATTCGTAACTAATTGCAACACCCTTGCAACCAGTTGTTTGCTCTTCCCTCTTTCCCTTACCGACAGCGAAGCACGAAACGCGCCTCAACACGTTGTTTCCAAGTCGCCAAGATGGGAAATAAAAAGTAACCGCCAGCCTCTTGAAGAGGTGCTTGGGAACTTCTTGAAGTTCTACAGCCCTGCTCCCTCCACGATCCGACACCTCCACACTCCTTCGTGCCGACCTCTAGCCCTTCAACTCCAAGATCCGACATTCACAAAGTCGACTGTTATCGTACTGGACAACAGCCGCCCCGCCTCATTCTAGCGTCCAAACTTGTCTGCAACGTTCCAGCAGGCATACCACAAAATCGCCCAAATCCCTGACCTTTGAGGAAATGTTTCTATTACCGTCCGATCTAATACATCTGTTGACGACGATGGGGGTAGGAAATAAGGCAGTGTCAAAGAGAAGTGCGAGATTGTACGTTGAGGACGAAATGGGAAAAGAAGCACCGGAGTACCAGTCAAAGAGACTCTCAAAGGAACTGGGACCGGACGACTCGTCGAGAGCTACTTCCACAGCCAAGTCGACACATCAGTGCAATCAGACAACCACAGAACTTTCGACAGTAGGTTCCGTTACAACCCCGGAATACTCCGTTGGAGATATGCTCTCAGGAATGGAGCAGGAAGTAATCGAGGGGTTTACTGGCGTGGTCGAGAATCCCAGATCCAAGGACTTGGTCCAAGCATATCCCATATATTGTAACGGAACCACCTACGAGAAGATTTCCCTTGCCGGTCGGCCCGCCAATTTTGGCATCGTTGTGCCAGGCGTCTACCGGAGCAGCTTCCCCCAAACTGAGGACTACAGCTTCATCGAGAACTTGAAGCTGAAGACCATTGTGTATGCTCTGTTCCTCCCACTCGATTGAACACTCGCTAATAAATTGCTAGAACGCTGGTGCAGAAGGACTTCCCGCAAGGCTACGAGGCCTTCATCCGCAAAAATGGGATTAGGCATCATGTATTCGACATGAAGGGTACCAAGAAGGAGGAGATTCCCATCAAGACGATGAAGGCCATCCTGAGACTCGTCCTGGATCAGCAAAACCACCCGCTCCTGATTCACTGCAACCACGGCAAGGTATGCAGTCTTGAAAAGGCAGTGCTACCTTTTTGGGACGTGATGCTGACTTATTCCTAGCATCGCACTGGCTGTGTCGTTGGAGTCGTACGAAAAGTCTCTGGCTGGGACGTGAGCAGCATTGTGGACGAGTACAAAAGCTACGCCCAGCCCAAAATTCGCGAGTGTGATATCAAGTATATCACAGGCTTTCAGCTTTCAAGCCTCTCCAACTTGTGGGTTAAGGACGCCACGAATTGGCCGTTTCAGTTCTGCAACTTCTTCCGCATCACCCTCTTCACCTTGGTCGTCCTCGTCATCTGGTTCTTCACGGGCACAAAAATATCGGCACCCAAACGAAAACTCCTGAAGTAACCGCCTTTCTTTTGTTCATCATCACCTTCGCTTTCGACATATCACCCTTTCATCAATCAAGACTGGAAACCGAAACCGTTGGGCTATTTGGGGTTTGCTTTCACGGAGAGAAATGACCAGGTTAAGGAGCCAGCGAGCGAAAGCATGGACGCATTCTGGATGGAATTAATGGTTTTGGCATCTGTGGGTTGTAGATTCTGAGCTCTGTTGTAGCTCACTTTTTTTTTTCCTTGGGTTAATCAACACGGATAGAAAAGAGGGAAGAGGAAAGAGGAGACTATCAAGCGCTGAGGCGTCTCCTATGGAGTTTTGCGTCATTTGCTCTTTCTTTTTGTCTGTTAATCATTGTATACATTATTATTACAGGGTTGGTGTGTGGGTCTACAGAACGGGTTCACAGCTGCAGAGCTGTCTTCGGGGTGCATGATTCTGGACTTGATAGAAAAGTTGGATAATCACAATGGGTGCAATATTAGTACAAATATGCATGGACATTCTTCGTTATATACATACAAATCTATTCCAGGGGCCATGAAGCTCCTGTAAACATTACACACTCTATATGTTGTACACTTATCTTGCCATCCTTCCAGCCATGCGCAGTGCGTGCACGCCCGATAGCCAATTACTCCTTGCTGTAAGCCCCCCAACGATCTCTCTCCCTCCTCTCCTCCTCCTCAATCTTGCGGTCTCCCGTTGCGTACGTGTAACCCCCTGCGATAACGTTCGCAATACCCAGACCCATGGCCGTTCCGCGCACGACGCCCCTCACATTGAACTTGTTTCGCAGCGAGATTTGGCGCCGCCGTGACGCGAGAAGCACATATATCCCGCTAAAGGCGGCCGTCATGCCCGCACTGTCGATCTTGAAGCCAGCAACATTGAGGTAGCTGCTGAACATGAGCAGCGGCGTGAAGACCATGGGGAAGACCTGGAGCGGCCGCCAATGTAGCGCCGTAATGAGGGTTGCCAGGCCCATCGGGGGCATCGACGATGCTGAACACATAACATATGCCCGTTAGCAAAAAAACCAAACCCCGAAAAAAAAAAAGTAAATCATACGTTCCGCGAGAAGGTTCCAAGCAAGGATGAAACAAGCTTTCGAGCTCATAGGACCTAGGTATCTTGCATGGGGTTCACGGACACTCCTCCGAAAGTTTATAACTTACTTCCCCATGCCTTGACAGTTGACATTAATGATGATCTGGAGGGTTCCGAGTCCGACGCCATGTCTTTCCCTATATGCTTGCCGGATTTGGGGCAGTTCGGTTGGTGTGAGATGCAATTGCGTAGATAGATTTGCTGCTCAACTAGAATTCTCTATACTTTTCGTGACGGAGTAACTGATCCGAACAATTTTTGACAAAGTCGCGCGCGAACGAATGACGTCGTGACAAGCAACCGTCATGCGCCGCGCATGGGCCAATCCAGTCTCGCCCAAGCCAGACGGATGACTAAGACTGGACCGACCCCCTTGCACAGTGTCAGTGCCCCCCCGCAAGTGGGTGACGAAAAAAAAGAGGCATCGCAGGTCACTTACAGGGCTCTGGAAATACCACAAAGCAGGCAATAGGAGTAGAAATTCTTCAAAAAGCATACCAAAATGAAGCTTGTGAGCTCGACTACCTACTTGTTTACTTTTTGTTACAGTGCTGTTAGGTTAAACACTGCCGTAACCGATGTTGAGCGGTGGTCAAGTGCTTTGCGGTCCCTGCTTCTTTTGTCGCCCACTTGCCCCGGTTCGCAGAAAGTCGTCCCGAGTTTCCTTGTAAATCACCTGTAGCTGGCTGGCTGGCAGAGAGGCCGAAAATTGCAACCTGCCGGCAAAGGAGAGAGTCACGTGCTGAGCAACGTGATTAATAACGATTGCGTGAACAAAGAGTGCCAAGGTTTGGAAATGCAATAGACTTCTTCAATCATCGTCGCGTGGATTGGTTGGTGTTAGGCATGTATGTCCCGGTGTGCAGGGAAACGGAAGTTAACGGTTTGGCTTGTACATATGTAAAACGGTAAAGCGGGGCTCCTCCGTCAAAGACATGTCGCCTCTGGGGTGGTTTTAAAAGTTTGGTTCCATGGCCGGAACCATGATGGGCAACCTGGGTCGTCTCGTCCAACCTTAACTAGTGTAATGACACTAAGGTTTTTCCGGAGCATGGGCCTAATGAATCCAACGTCACCCAGTTCACATATGGCTCCTACTCAACAGCAGACCCATGATCACAGCTTCCGACTGGAAAATAACAAAATTATCGAGGGATCATCGGCCTCTCTGCCTGGGAGAGCGAGCGGCAGCAGCCATGGCCATGCATATGGAACTCCTATATCGCAAGATCTTACACTATTGCGATACCTGTGACACTTTTCTTTCCTCGGTTTCTATAGCCCCAGAGAACCTGCCAGGCCAAGACAACGAGCGGGATGCCGAGGAGGAGCACCCAGACCACTACCCATAGCAGCACTGCCACGATAGAGAACATCCAAAACGCCCGGCTCAGGTTTTGTAGCCCATCCTCGCTAATTCCCGGAGACCGCAGTGCTTCTGAGGGTACTGCGAGTGCGACTTGCATAGAGGAAAGAAGGAGGGATACGCTGGCGAACACAAAGACGAGAGGAAGCGTCGCCTTCGCTACGAACTCAGTCGTGGACCAATGAGGAATCTCGTAGAACCACATCGTGCCGGCGTGCCGAGGACGGAAGATTCGGACAGCCCAGTTCAGTCGCGAAAGACGCAGCTGCCCGTAATGAAACCGCTTGGCCACTGCCTCGTCTTCAACACGGCGCAAATGGCAGATGAATCGGGACCACTGGGGCCAGTCAATATCGTCCGGAATCAGATGAGACTCTTTGGCGATCACGAAGTCGAGGCGGTGCGACACAAGCAACGAATACGATCGCAAGAATCCCACAGCAACCGAGCGGTCGAAGGCCACGGTCGCGGACTCGGAAGGCACTGGGGAATTCTTCGAGCAAGGCTCTCGCTCCGGAGGCGGCAAATATATCGTCCAGAAGTCATGGTTGAGCAGGAACACAGGAACGGGCTTGATATAGATCTTGCCGCGGTCCCAGACGAGATGCAGCCGAGGGTCTTCGGTAGCGATGATGTTGCGCCCTTTGGCTCTTTGCATATGGAGCGCGTCGATGTTGAGGCCAGACTTCCTGCCAACCAGCCAGAGCTGATCGTGCAGCTCATCTAAGAGCGGGGTGTTCAGTTGGTCCGAGAGATGTGCATGAACCTCGTCCAGGACAAGATTGACAGCGGGATCCCCTGGTATATACGTTATGTATCCAGCCTTGTCCTCAGAGTGTGGGAAGTTCATGTCAGGATGAGGATCGAGACGGTCCCAATTGGGGGCACAGGACGGCGGGAAAGGCGCTTGAGGACCGGTAGAAGAAGACATCATGCATTCGACACGGCGACGTATGTAAGGCGAGCTGGGCGATAACTAGGTAGAAGGGGACCGAATGCGCAAAGAGAAGGCTATGACATTGAAGATGGAAGAGACATTGCGCGGGTCATTTCACTGCCTTAGGCCGCAATGCGTCAGCTCCTAGCCGCCAGCGACACATCACAGCCTCGCCGCCGAGGACTACAAGTAAACGTAGAAGACAACAAGTATCTCGCATCCGTTGACGAGGGCAGTCTACCGCTGTGCTAGATTGATTTCCCGCCTGCTCCCAGAGCCCTCATCGCTTGCCGGAATTGATCGGATTCGCGACCGAGTATTCAGCTTAAACGGGGTCAATTGGCTACCACGCGAGGCCTCCCAACATGGCTCAAGCCGAAATAATACTCTCCCTCTCCGTCGTCGCCCTTTCCATCGCATTCATCATCTACGACCAGGTCACAAAAAGAATCCCGACCCGGCTCGTCGACCACCAGGCCCCCCGGGGGCGATACGGGCTCGTGGAGGCAAGCACCCACAGCCTGCCGGCGCGGGCTGGTGGGGTCGAGTAAGCGTGGACTATCGCAAACGCTGCGGAAATCACTGACGTAGGCAGCATTATTTTTGTCCACGGCCTGGGATCTAATCCCGACACGACATGGCGAGCGACGAGACGTGCGCCGACGCCCGATGCACGCGAAGACGTCCGGCCAGACGGCGAGCGGTACGTGACATGGGTCAGCGACTTCCTTCCGGAAGATCTACCCCGTGACGACGTTCGCCTATTCTTTTACAACTACGACTCTTACTGGAAGAGGGATGCCCTGCACACGCGGCTCTTCAACCTCGGCGATGCTCTCCTGGAGCAGATCCACGATAAGATCTGCGTGGCGGAGGCGGTGAGCATGAACAGGCAACCGACGTCGGAATAGTGCTGATAGGCCTGGCTTTAGGAGCGGGGCCGTGCTTTGATCTTTGTAGCGTACAGTTACGGTGGTCTGGTTGTGAAGCAGGTAGGCGGACAAAGTGCTTTGGAAGCAACCACAGCTGACCGTGATAGGCACTTGTCCGGGCCCAACTTGCCAATCCCAAGCTACGCAACATCGCCGAACGTACCAAGGGGATCCTCTTCCTAGGCACGCCACATCGCGGATCCAGCTTCAGTACATGGGGTCGGGGGGTAGCGCAGGCGCTCCTGCCGCTTGGATCGAATCCGTCTCTGCTAGCCGAGCTAGAGTACGATTCGACTGCGTTGCTCGACCTCTAGAGGGCGTTTGTAGCAATCGACCGAGAGGACCTGCGCGTGTTTAATTTCTACGAGCAGCGGCCTACACGTATTTTTCGGCTGTGGTTCCTTCAGTGGGAAAAATTGGTAAGTGAGCCCAGCCACTGGGAGGTAGAGTGCTAATGGCAGTGCAGTGTGTCCGCGAGCCGTCTGCAACGTACGAAGGACCAAGGGTTCGCAACGTTGGCCTCTCCGTCGACCACAAGGGACTGAACAAGTTTGGATCGCGAGACGAAAGCTATGCGATCCTGCTGTCGAAGCTTCGCGAAATCGTGACCTCTTCCGCTTGTCCGAGGAAGCACCTTTACACCGTTCCGCTCGAGACCGTACCAACCTATACGCAACGAGATAGACTCTGGGAGGAACTTGAAGCAAAACTACAGATACGACACGAAAAGGCAAGCGTCCCGTATGCGGCTGTTCTATACGGTTTAGGGGGGGCTGGCAAATCGCAGCTAGCACTCAAGTACGCTGAGGATAAGAGGGATCGATATAACACGATTCTCTGGATCGACGCGGCAAGCGAAGAGGCGGTGCGGTCGAGCTTCGAAAGATGTGCTGTGGCGGTCGGGCTCCCGGACCATCGAATTAAGCAGCAAGAATCGGCCCTCGAAGACGATAGTGCTGTTCAGGCGGTGCTGCGATGGCTTCGCGCTAGAACAGAGGCAGACGAGGAATGGCTGGTTATCGTCGACAATGCGGACGACTTTACCTGGGGACTCCAGAAGATCATGCCGAAAGGAGCACGAGGAAGCGTCCTTGTCACCAGCCAGGACGAGCTAAGTCACCGACTCATCCCGCAGGGCTGCGAGCAGATCCGGGTCGGTGACTTGTCCCCGCTGGAGGGCACGACATTGCTTCTCCAACATCTCGGCTGCGACCCGGACTCGGTATCCGAGGAGGTTCGGACCAGTTGTAGTGAGGTGGCGCAACAACTTGGATACCTGGCGCTCGCCATAGACCTTGCCGGCGCTTACATTGGCAACGATGCGGTTCCGGAACAGGCTCTGACACAGTACCTTAAGGACTTCAAGAGACACCGCGATGAGCTTCTGCAAATGGATGTTTTCCGGGGACTGCGGCCGACGGAGAAGACGGTGTGGACGGTCTGGGACACGACGCTTCAAAAGATCGCAAAGGACCATAAAGAGTGCCGGCCAGATCTACTGTTGACATTTCTCGCGCACTTTAAGGGGGCAGTTATTCAGGACGAGGTGTTTCGCCTGGCGGCGCTTGGCACTACCACTATCGGTGATGCGTTGGCTAGCGAAATCCCCCTCGATCTCCAGCAGTTTTTCCCGGTCGACAGAGAGGAATGGGACAAATTCCGATACCGGCAGAGCCGTGATGTGCTGCTTCGGTATAGCCTACTGAAGCGAGTCGACGGGACCTGGCCCGGCGTGACGATGCACGGGCTTGTTCAGTGGCGGGCGAGGCAGACCGTGCAGACCGACCAGATGCAACAACAATGGCGGTGGTGGTACACGATGTTCATAGCAGCAGCGTGCCATCAGATTAAAGAGGAGGACCACCAGCCAGAGTTTCGCCGACATCTCATGGTACATCTCCCGGATGTATCCGTATCCGAGGTGTGGGATGATGGTAGAGACGTGGAAATGCACGAATTGTTTATACGAAAGACACTAGGTAGAGCTTATTATGACGAAGGCTGGTGGGAGGAGGCTAAGAAGCTGCAGGTGCAGGTGATGAAGACGAGCAAAACGAAGCTCGGGCCGGACCATCCTGACACGCTCACGAGTATAAATAACCTAGCGTCGACGTATAGGGACCAGGGCCGGTGGGAGGAGGCTAAGAAGCTGCAGGTGCAGGTGATGAAGACGAGCAAAACGAAGCTCGGGCCGGACCATCCTAACACGCTGATGAGTATGAATAACCTAGCGTCGACGCTTTGGAAGCAGGGCCGGTGGGAGGAGGCTGAGAAGGTGCAGGTGCAGGTGATGGAGACTTATAAGGCGAAGCTCGGGGCGGACCATCCTGACACGCTAATACACATGCACAACCTTGCTTTTATTTGGAAACACCAAGGTCGGCATACAGATGCCCTGGCGTTGGTGAAATCCTGTTTACAAGCGAGGCAGCGAGTCCTCGGCTTAAACCATCCAGATACTTTATCGTCTTTAGTCTTTATGGAAGAATGGAGCGGCTAGGATGCATTTCGTCTTTTCTACATGTAACTATGTCTTAGATATAGAGTTGGACTCGGCCTCAACCAAAAAAAAAAGGCGGACTCACAAAATCTTTGCGACTTTAAGCTTCATTTACGGCAGCACCACTAATTCGAAAGTCATGAGGTTGATATTAAAGTAAGACGCATAATCAAAGTAGCGAATGTAATTTTCTCTAATGTCTTTTAAGCTCTTATGAGCGTCATGGCGGGCGCTCAGTCAATCGCGCCTTCAGTGCTCAGGTGTCAATTCTGGTGGGGCAGCTCTGTTTGTGAGTGCGCTTCTTTTTTTTTGGGTCGAGGAGTGAAAGCCGTGGCTTCTGTTTCTCGTTTTTTTTTCATGATATTAAGGAAGGCGCACGGGTCTTCACGATCACTTATATATATAGATTTGTAGGGACCATAGATCTTAGAAAAAGAGACACCATTCTTGTTAGCATTTTCGGCACCCCCGTGTGTGTGGTGCCGGGGTTCTTTTTTCTTCTTTGTTTTTGTTGGTTGTTTTAGGAGTCTGCCAACTTGATGATTAGGTAATGTGTTGTGGCTAGTAATCTGTATGGGGCGCCACATCGCTTGCGCATTGGCAGTCGTCTGAGGCGCTGAGATGAGAGTTGTGCGTGATGATGTTCACAGCCAAATTTATTTGAATCCGGCGGGACAAAGCACTCCCTTAGGACTGTGTAAACACGACGCTTCACGATCATACAGAAGAGGATCAGTGCAAGCTCTCTCTTGAGGAAGCTTTGTGAATATAAAAGACAGTGTGAGGGTTCCAGACAAGTTAACACGCAGTACGAAGTAGTGCGTTGATAATTTCCGTTAAAAAAGTAGAGCCAGCCATTATCGTCATTCCACACAAACTTGGTGGCAGATTGTTAACGACTGGGTCTACTTTTTTGTCAACCACTTGCCATCCAAAAAAGCCACGCTTTCAAAGTCCAGTCGCGGCGCAACCACCCACTGACCGATCGGGACGTCTCGATCTACCCGGCCGGCAACAACCACCTCATCTTTCAACAACCTCGACTCCTAGCTAGCAAAAGGCCAGCAAGTGCAGCATCGCCTTTTCCTAATTCCCTCAAAACAATCCCCTCCGCTGCAACGGCATTGATCGCACATCGTTGCATTGCTCCGCAACGCCGGCACTATTTACCGCGCTATCGCTTTCCCACCAGAGATCTAGATCAAGATCCAAGCTCTGAAATCCACCCCAAGATCTTCGCACAACCCAGCCTCCCCCTCTGCTCTAGCCTAGTCTGCGGGCGTTTTGTCTAACGTCGCCAAGTAAACAAAGCCTCGAACTACAATTTAGGTTACTGCCATAATAGGACGCGGCGCACGATGCCCGACGCTTCTACCTCTGGGGCAGACGCCTCCTCCAGCAATGCCTCCGCTCGCAATCGCCAACACAACCAGGGCAACCAGGAGCGCAAGTACACAGTCGAGCAAAAGACGGCGGTGTTGCGCATCCGGAGGTGTAAGCCTACTGCGTTCTACGAGATCCTCGAAGTCACAAAAACCTGCACGGACGCCGAGATCAAGAAGGCCTACCGCAAGCAGTCGCTGCTGACACACCCGGACAAGAACGGCCACGAGCACGCCGACGAGGCGTTCAAGATGGTCGCTCGCGCGTTTTCCGTGCTGGGGGACAAGGAGAAGAGGGAAAAGTACGACAGATTCGGGACGGACCCCGACAGCCGGTTTGCCAGCGCTCAACAACAACAGAACCCTTTTTCCGGCTTCGCACAACGAGCAGCCTCTGGTGGTCATCCCCAACACGGGGGAGGGGGGGGCATGTGGGAGGATGAAATCAGCCCGGAGGAGATGTTTGCACGGTTCTTCGGGGGCGGGTTTGGAGGAGGAGGGGGACCTTTTGGTGGTGGTGGCGGTAAGTCGCAACTTTTATCATCATAAACACCAGAAAGTTGACTAAAAAAAAAATTTTCTTCTTGTCCGCAGCATTCGACACAGGCCCGCAGTTCGTGTTCAACTTTGGCGGGGGACCGGGGATTCGGGTACATCAGTTTGGAGGGGCGAGGCCGAGAGGAAGGCCTAGGAATCCGGGCGGCCAGGAGGAACAGAGCAGTATACTCAGCACCATCCTCGGCCTCCTCCCGATACTGCTGTTGTTTATATTCCCGCTGCTGTCGAGCTTGTTTTCCGGAGCGGCGCAGTACGACTCCACGCCGAGCATGGTCTTCGACGCGCCCCACCCGCCGTTCACCCAGGAGAGGGTGATGCCGAACTTTGGCGTGCCGTACTTTCTCAACCCGCAAGACGTCAAGTCTTACTCGCCGTCGAAACTGCACTCGCTGGATAAGAAGGCCGAGGTGGCGTTGGTGCAAAGGCTGCGGGTGGAGTGCGACAACGAGATGAACCACAAGCAACGGCTTAGGGATGCCGCGCAGGGGTGGTTCTACCAGGATCCGGACAAGATGGAGGTTGCCAATGCGTACGACATGCCTGCGTGCCGGCGGTTGCAGAAGCTGGGGGTATGATGACTGTTGGTTTTCGGGGGAGAAGATTACGGTTTAAAGAAAGATGTTTATAAAAAAAGGGGCATGGTAATGGCTTTACCTGGGCCCTTCAGACATAAGTCGACTGGCTTTTGTTGACTAGTTCTGTTTTTCAGTCAGTGTCTTTTGGGAATTTGGGAGACAGGCGTTGGCGCGAGATTGCATACTGTATTACAGGCAGCATTAAAGCTTTTTGCGTTTCCGGGGGGGTGGGGCTACCGTTGTTTTATTATTGCTCCCAGATGTTTTACAAGAAAGCGGACAGCAGCATATTTAATGATCTATAAGGGGGAGGGGAGCTACCCCATGACTGAAGCAAAACTGCAATTAAAAGATGAGAGAGTGGCGGATGAGTTGTCTAGAGTGTCTTCCATGCTAATATATTTTACTGTCTGTAAGTTTGAACACTCTAGAACGTAAAATCCAACGGCAACAACAATGTAACAACGCTTTCGCAAAACTCTCCGAGTCAATTTTTTACGTACAAGGTATCTGTGATTATGTAGAAAATATCAGACTGTCTCCTCCCCCTAGCTTCATAAAAAAGTCTTCTTTTTCCAACCCATCCATCATCATCCCCTTCTCCTTTTCGGTGTTCCAACCCGATATCCAATCCAATCCACCTTCCTCAACTGCTTATAATTATTATCCAGCTCATCATCCGTCACCCTGACACCGCCCTGGAAGATAAGGTGGTTGTGGTTTACCAAATACCAGGGATGACAGCCCACTTCTTCTCGATCTTTTCCCTTCCAAACTTTTGCATGTACCACTGTTTTCCCTTGACCGCTCTGGGCAACATGGCCGCCACTTCATTGATCACAAACATGCGAGCCGGGACACACCCCCAGCCACACGCCATGTAGAACCCCGCCCACTCGACCCACTCGACAAAGTAATGGGGGTAGAGCATGATCTTGAACAGGCCGGCCTGGGGTATCTCGTAGTGCTTCTCGACGCTCTTGCCTCCTCCCCCCCCTCCCGCCTCCCTTCCCTTTGCAGTCTGTTGCCGTGCTTGTCTCCGTCGAATCTCGCGGAGCTCGTCGTCATGGTAGTAGTTGGCCGCGAGACCGACGTAGAACAGCGCGATCCCGCAGGTGAACTGCAGGACGCCAAAGGACAGCTGCTCGCGCCAGGCCGCCTGCGTGGTGGGGCCGTACGCCGCTAGCCAGCTGCCGAGCAGCGTGCCGTTGAAGAGCTGGAAGCCCAGGCCGCTCAGCCAGACGAACAGATGCAGCGGGGACATGGACGGCTGGATCAGGGGGAAGATGATGGCGCGGTAGGCGTAGTGGATGACGAACAGCGCGGCGAGCACCTTGTTCTGCCAGGGCAGGTCCGTTATGTTATACTGCTGCGGGAGGGTGGACAGCATGTACAACAGAGACAAAAAGCCGGGACACTCCATCGTCAACCACCCGATGCGGCCGGGGAAGTTCAAGGGAGAGGACACCGAGGTCTTGCCCATCCCGTACCAGGAGATTAACCATTGGAGGGATGCCATCTGGACAAGGGGGTTAGTAAGGGTGGACAGAAAGGAAGAAGGGGGGGGAACAGAATCGGAGGGTGAGGGTTGGGTGAGATATCAACGTCCGTCCCGGAGGGTTGTGACACACTCGGCCTCGGCTCGGCGGGGTGTTTACTTCTCGAGTGCAAAAAGGGAAACACGGGGATGGGAGGATGGGGGAAACGTACAAGAGGGAACCACTGCCAGAGATACAGTAAAAAATCATAGTTTTCCCCGGTGGGCGGGTACCAGTTTGGTACCAGGCCTGTTGTTGTTGTCGCCATCGTCTTCTTCTTCTTCTTCTTCTTCCCTACAGCGGGCGCTCGCTCCCGTGGTCAGACAAAAGGTGCGGGTGCGGCTGCGGCTGCGGGCCGGTTTGTGTTGCGGTGTAGCTGCTGTCCGATGGAACACAGAAAACCCAAAGCAAAGCGAAAGAGAATGGGAAGAGATATATGTGCGGACGGTTTTACTTATTTACATGGCACGCGCCAAAACGCAAAGCCTTTATGTTGGCTGAGAGAGAGTGTGTGTGTGTGCGGTTGGTCGCGACGAATGATGTCAATGAAGCTTGGGCATGGTTGTAGCGCACTGTCTCAGAAAACAAGATGCGGCGGCAGGTGTGTTATGCAAGAATCTCCGCTAGGCACACCACCACACACACCTGTGAAGCGTTTGACCATCGAACGAACGAACGAACGAACGAACGAACAGCGGGCAAAGTCATCCGCAGAAACCTAAAGTGCACCAAATGTCGCTTCTTTTGAGCCAAAGTAACATTAATATCAAGGTCCGAGACTTCCTATTTGTTTGTGGTTATATAATGTCAGTGTTTTTGCCCACTGTACTCCCCCCAGTAAATGGCGGCCAACTTCAGAGCAAAGTGCCGTTTCTGATCGCTGATTGGCCAACCCCAAAATGAGACAGGCTAGAGACAGAGAGTTCAGCTTTAATATGACCACAACCATTCGATCCGATCTGGCAGGCACTGAAATTTGAGTAGCGATCGTTTGTCAGCCGTAGCATCTGCAAGAAACTGATACGTATTGAAACACTTCGTTGGTGCTCTCTTCCACTTCCAAACTCCCATTCATCTTAAACTCGAACCTAGGGGGAGGGCAAGTCTAATTTTCTATACAATCACATATACCTTGTACGTGAATTGACTCGAGAGTTTTGCGAGCGTCGTACTCTACATTGTTGTTGGATTTTACGTTTGCTACTAACGGAAAAAAAGGCATTACCAAGTCACCATGACGAATGCCCCCAATTCCCTTTCATTGTAATTACCGTCCCAAAATCTACTCTTCCCGTGTAAGGATGAAATAGACCCCGTCGCCTTAACTATGCCCATAAAAACTCCCGTAGGAGTACCATTATCCGTCACACGCAGAAAAATACTTTCCCAATCCGGTTTACCCGTTTGTCCCAATACCAAAAACCAAAACCAATTCCAAGCCGCTGTGATTCCCATATAGCCCTGTAAAGAACAAATTCCACCTCATTTGTATCCGTCCATGCTTACATAACAGTACAACCATCTCGCTCTTTCCCCGAAAAGCTCGTACCGCTGCCAGCTTGAACAGCAGGCGGTCTAACCCCTTGCCTCATCCTCCCCGAAACGCCCGGCAATCCCGAGTTACTAACAGTCCTACCAGCGCGATTGATGAGCGGGTTAGGTCTTGGTGCCTGTGAGGACGGAGCAAGTGACGCCGAGGATGTTGATGGTCCAGCGCCTTCCCTGCCAAGTGTACTAGCCGGATGAGTCGGATGCCCCTCAGGCGGAACGTAAGGCGTCTGCTTGGCCGCGTGCTCGTAGCTCGGGGGCACGTCATCGGCGCTCTCATCAGCCGGTCTATTTACCGCGACGGATCGCGGCGGGATCAGAGAGCGAACTTGTTGCTGCGCTGGCCTGGCTCCTCCACGTGCTGCGCCAGAATAGGAGCTATGCCGGCCATGGCCATTAACGGATGTGTTCGATGTTGTCGGGACGTTGACGCTGCTCGAGCTGCGGCGGGCAGCAGAGGCGACTGAGTTATTGGATGAGCCGCCGCGCGCATGACCTCCTCCTCTACCGCTAGCGGTGCTGGTACCGCCCCGTCCGCCTCGTGCACCGCGAGGGGGAGTACCTTGCTGCTCAATATACTGTTCTGAAAGCAGGCTCTCCCTGCGCCGCCGCTCCTGCTCCCTGCGATGACGATCATCCTCCTCTTCCTGAAGCTGTAGGGCTAGTGCCAAGTCACGATCCTCCTGTTCGGTGCTCGAGGCGTCTGGAGCTTCAAAGGTTGTGTCGTTTTGTTGTCTCTGCGACTGATTGCCCTGACGGCCCTGCACCGTGGTCCAGCCATCGGGGTGTTGATTACGGGACGCCACGCCTGCCCAGCTACCGCCACGTTGATGGCCAGAGTCGGTCTGCTGGGCGTGAGAGGCACCACCGACAAGCCGGAAATCGCCGGAAAAGAACTCGGCATGTTCCCCATTCACATCGACCAGCGACTCCCAGACAACCTCGTCATGCCGGGCATACCCAGCATCTGTGACCAGCGTCAGGAGCTCCAAAGTCTGAGGATGCCGGTAGAGGGTCGAGAAGTGGTCGTTTCTGAACAGGATGACTACCGACCCCGGCTTCATCGCTTTCCTGATCACATCTAGCCCCCAGGATGTGAGCTGTGTTGCCGAGATGCTCAAGAACGACTTGATGGTTAGGATGTCCTGATAAATCTGCTGTTCCTCCTCCGTCAGTCCCTGCCCGGTTGGGCTGCTCAGCTTGTCCTCCAACTCCTCCTCCCGGAATAGCAAGTTTTGGGCATCTTCATAAGACGCTGCTTGTCTCGCAAACGCATCGTAGACCGCGTCGTGCCTCGCCGGCAGCCAGCCGTGTATCAGAGGGATGGCGAATGTCGAGTATAGGGCCATCTCTCTGGTGTCCTCAAAGGTACCAGGAATGGCTTCGTCGCTTCTCTCGGTGGGATGGAGATGAGTGAGAGACGTGCGCTTGAAGGCGGTGACCACACCCGGAGTCGGAATGAACCGGGGGTTGACGTTCATTCCTGTGTGAAGCCCCTTCAAGAAGCTGTAGAGCTCTGACACGTCCGGAAGCTCACCATCTGCGTCCGTTCGCCTCTCCGACATGAGCTCATCAAAGACGACATCGAGAAGGAGGCCTAGGCTGACTTGTTCCCGAGATCGGAGAACCTCTATCAGCGCTGTGTTTGACTTTTCCGCGGGTGTTGTCAAAGTGAGGGCGTTGACGAGAGCAACAAGCGGGCAAGGCCCATTCATATTCTGAACCAGAATCGGCGTTACTCTTGGGTTTTGAGCAGCCGAAGCATCGACCCAGTTGATGTTTTTGATTTGGTAAGTCTCTGACCCGGCAGGAATAGGAGCAGAACGTGATGGCGCGGGAGGTAGGTCTGCCGATCGCCTTGGTGGTAGTGCCGGTGGTGCGTCATGCTCGGCTACCCTCTCTGGCAGTGCGGGCGCTTCTTCACGTGCGTCGACAAAGTTATCCCACGTGTTTTGTTTTGGCGGAGGCCCGGGAGGCGCATCGAAGTCGATCAGATTCCAGTCGTCACCGGCACCACCGCCAGAGGAAGATGCTACGGCCGCGTTCGGCGCAGATAAAGCAGGCGCCTCGCCCTTGTTGACAGTCCCGAGATCATCCCACGCGTGTGCACCTTCAAGCACGTCTTCATCGGCCGGCGGAAGTAGTTGAGGTGCATTTGCTGATGCTTTCCGAGATGGCTCGTCTTCCCACCCGGCCGAGCTCTCTTCCGAGCGTAATGATAGCAGTGCTGGCGAGTTTGACGATGTCTGCCCAGGGCTCGGTTGCCGTGTCTGCTTTCCCGAGTTCCAAACATCTTCCCCCGTCTCCTGCCTAGTTAGTACAGGGGGCGCTAGTACTGGTGCCTCTTGCTTCTCGTCCAGAGCTGGTTGCCAGGGATTGGTGCTCGCGTTTAAGCTCAGCTCTGAAAATGCTCGTGTCGGTACTATCGGCCTATCAAGCTCCTCCTGACTACTTCCTCCGGGTAATGCCCCACCCGAGGTCATCTTCCTCTTGAAAGGATTCGTTTCTGGTCGTAACGCACCGCCACCGGGGCCAGGTCGGAGAACTGTTGGTATAGGAGTGATGTCGTTGCCGGTTTCTGCTGGCGCTGCTGTCGTGTGTGCTGCCTGGGAGCCTCCACCAGGCCTCAAGATGGTAGGAACACTGTCAATGTCCCCGCCAAGCCCGTCTTGGCCATTTGGATGTGTTTCAGGCACATTATCAACCCAAACATTGTCCTCGTCCTCCAAGCCGGTATAGTTCGCAGCAGTGCCTGGTCTCAGGGCAGCTGGTACGTCCTGTTCTGTTGAGTCAGAGGGTCGTTGACTTTCGTTTCGTCGATGTGATGCTTCGTTCTGGTCTCCCCAAATCTCGTCGTCATTGACCTCAGAATCAGTGGGTGACCAGAGAGCTTGCCGAACATCCTGCATTCGGATCTGCGGGGCCACGTTTGTGTCGATGGACGCATCGCTCGGGAGTGGTTTTCGAGTCACCATTGTGTGTAAGAGAAGAGCCCGTTTAGCGATGTTCTACTGCGGGGCACAGAGCTGGTGGCCGTTGAGTATGGTAAGAAGAACCGCAAGTCTGTTCTATGTTACCGATTCAGATCGTGGGTCGAGGTGTAATAAGGTGTCGATGTAAGAGGGTAACAAATTGTAGAGCTCTGGGTGCGATTATCGTGGATGTTGTAACAGAACGTCGTACGCAGTTGCGTCATCGGCGTACCGATAAGAAAGTGGGCTTAGGTCGTCGTAGGCTGGTCCGAGCGCAGACAGAGAAGAGATCGTATGGCTTCCTCAGAGCAAAGGTAAGAACAAGGTCGAATGTTTATACGTGTCCGGAAAGACGAATTTATATCCTAGGTTAGTTTGGAGAGCAAAGCCGCAAGTCTACGGAGCATGCTCTAGCTTTAAGGTTCGTGTGAGAGCGCTAGCTTGGCACATTAGGTAGCCAAGCCGGCGGGCCTGGAGACGGATGGTTGGAGAAGGTGCACCCCAATTGTGGGGTATTGGTTCGTCTGGGGTCCGTGCCATCTTCTTCGACCGCAGCTTTCAGTCGAGGCGTTCAAGCACTATGGCTGCGGTCTCTCGCTGGCGGTCTCTAAATCAGGTTGAGGAGCCACTTGAGCTATTTACATGCCCTAGGTTGATAATTCACAGATTGACGCGAGCACAAACAGCAAGCTTCTCGACGCTTGGAGTTCTACACCTGAGGCGATTCAGCCGCCTTGCCCCGCGTTTACGGGAGTGGCGGTGCGATGACTGAGATGATCGCCAAGCATTACGCCACAAGCGGGAGCTTCGTCAGCTCCCTCAGGCAACAACACCGTTCAGCTTGCTCACGACCCGAGTGCGAACTGATGATACTTGGTCTGTGGCGTAATAAGAGATTCATTTCCCCCGTAGCGCATGTAGTTTAAAAATCAGATGTTTTAAGGTGGTTAGGTTGCGCGTCATTCAGCAGGTCCCTCGGTGAGGCTGGTTTCTTGCGGAGCCTCCTCTAGCACCGTCCGAATGAACACAGTTGAAGCTAAACAGCCCCAACACTGCAGCTAGCGCCAACGCTACAGTAGTGCCATGGGGCTAATCACCTTTGGCGGGGACATCGATACAGAATTCTCTTTTACATATGTTTATATTTAGACATTGCACTGTATTATATACTACATCGGCAGCCATTCTAGCTTCTTCTATCAGCTGCCAGGTCGTGCTATTAGATTATCCTCAAGATCATGCCCCGCCCTCTGTTTCCCCTCTGGTCCCTTTCTCCTCCTGTATCAAAGTCTCATTCCACGGCCTCCAAAACTGACTGTCCCAGGTAGGCATGCACTTGACCTTGTCCGGCGGTCCCGCCCACTCAATCTTATTCTCCTCCTCCTTCTTATCCCTGACCAAGTCTCCCGTATACCCCTTCAATTTCTTTATTTTCTCTGCAGCTTCGTTCGAGTATTCCAGATGCACGCTGGGTACCACGGCAATCTTATTGTATCCCCTGAACCACAAATCCTTACAGAACAGCTGCGGCTCCCCCTGTTCACACTCCCCTTTCTTGGTGTCTGCACTCCTGAATCTCAACCCCTCCAGCAGCGGAGCTGCACTTATGGCGGTGGCCCCGTTCCAGCAAGAAAATACCTGAAACGGCAAATGCCCGGCATACCGTTGCCGGGTTGTTGGCTCATTCCAAAACAGATTCCACGCCGAGTTCCAGTTCCCATCTGCGGGTACCTCAAAGAACGAGTCTCCGTTAATGGTATGCGCAATCCAGACGTCGTAAAAGGTAGGGTCCAACCCGACGTACGTCCAGTCCATGGCGCACGTCATGTCTGCTCCTAGCTGCCTTCGCTGCAAAGCCAGTTCTAGTATGTCTTCTGTGCACGCTGCTACATCATTCAGAAAGAGGATGGTCGTGTTCTGGGATACGTGTCCCGTGAGGTTGGATACTAGGGGTTGAAGAGCGAGGTTGCGCAGCTCAGCCAACCTGCGAATGCGCTCCCCTTCTGCGGGGTCAAGCAGGGAGTGTTGGTAGAAATAATAGTGTGCGAGACCGGGAAGCTCGTCGAGGAAAGCTTGCTGCAGAGCTGCGAGCACCTCGCCCGTGCCATCTGGTGAATTCCCTTCGACGATCGAAAGCGCGCACCGCTCCGGACCGAGAAAGCGGATTGCCTCGACGATGCTCCCTAACAGACGCGGGAGGAGAGGGAGGCAATTGCGCAGATCTAGGGCGAAGAAATAATCTATCTGCCCCGAATTTGTCTCATGGTCGGGTATTATGTTTTTGAGGAGGGGATCGTAGCGCGTCGTGTTTAGCGCCGGACATTCGAGCCGCGGGAGGTCGGTCACGGCTGGGTCGAGGATCGCTTTGACGTAGGAATCAAGTACCGTCCCTACCTCATTGTTAGCACAGGTGTGTGGTTCTATATGCGACAAGCCTTGGACGAAATAACTTATTACCATTCAGGATAGTGGCGGTAGGTGTAGGTGTGGCGCCGCCCACATTGAGCGGCACTGGCACCGGCACCGTTGAGGTTGGGGTGTTCGGGGTCGGTTTTGCATCCCACGTTATTGGGAGCTCCTCCGAAGACACGCCGGAAGGAACCCCGGAGGCGCCCTTCAGCGCGCCGTAATAACCGTTTTCCACAAGCAGCCAAATCTGATGACTGAGGTGGTCGCTCCCGAGATACAGGCTCGCCGCGAGCAGCAGGAAGAACACCACGGGCAATAACAGAAGCCGAAGCTTTCTAGGCATTGCTGCTAATTGATACCGAGCGGTTGGTGGGCGGCCCCAAAAATAAGGGTCTACATCTCATATAGGTACCATTGCTGAACGCTAAAGGAGGGACGGAAAGGTCGAGAAAGATATAAAATTGCACAGGCGGAGGAACAAAGAAAAGGTGCGTAATCCTGGGGTGAAGCGCCAGGGGGCTGTCTGTCTATTAGCCGCCACATGAGCCAAGGGCCCAAGGCCCAACTGCCATGGCCCAAAAAACTTGGCTCTCGCATCGCGCCAAAGTGTCGCAGGGAAGCCCTGCCAGCTGAACTTGTCATCCCGCAATAAGCGCTGAGGTGGGACCTGTCAGCTTGGGAACCAATCAGATGTAATCAACTTCTCGACCAGTGTTTGGGGCGTATGCTTGCATGCACCGACAGCTCAGCAGTATTGACGGATCCAGTGCGGCTGCAGCAGGGCGGCTGGAGAAGGGGAGATATATATAAAGCGGTAGTGTTACAGAGCCGAAGGAGAAAAGATGGGCAGTGTTTCCTCCCTTCCATTGCAACGTCAACCCTCTCTCCCGTTGCAACGGTTATGTAACGGGCTGTCTGTTTGTATCTCTTTTGTCTGTCGCTACTACATTGCAACTCGACAATACGGGCATCGTCTGTGTTTTATTACATTCTTCTTTCCTTTGTGGTGGATCTTGACATCTGCCATGGCTACACCCTCCCAGCGCACATACCCGTGGTCACTCCTCGGCCCGGCTCTCTCCTCCGCAGGAACGACACCAACAACTTTGAGCTGGAAAAGAGAGCCACCTCATCACGGCTAACCACATGCGGCTATCTGGACGGTGACCCCACGAAACCCCGGACAGCAAACGCCGGCTTCGACTGTCGCGTCGACACCAAGAACGCCCTATGGGGGTTCTGCACGACGACAGTAACCGCTGCCACGGACTGCAATCTGGCAGGGAGTTGTGTCGATAACCACCAGTGTCCCAGCGGGTGTGGGTTTACCGACCAGACGGAGTTGCCCACGTGCACCTGGTAATATATCCCCTCTTCTCATTCCGTTTCTTTTGTTTTTCCTTTCCTAGTTCCTCCTCCCCCTTTGCCTCATATTAAGTGGTAGCTAAATATGAGGGCAGTGAACAAACAAACTTCTGCTCAACAGCCCTCTTGACCGTTGGCGTTGACCAGACATACTCGTTCATCGCATGTGGAGCAGGGCCGAGTACCGATCACTACATGATTACGCCTACTGCTGTCTCTGCCACCTCGACCTCCTCCTCCCCATCCCAATCCCCCTCATTGATATCACCCAGCTCAAAGCCAAGCTCTTCGGGACAAACAACCACTTCAAATCAGCCACTATTACCCGCGTCCACTGTCGTCAGCTCTGCACAAACTTCCACCACATCACCATCAGAGGGCGGTAGTGGGAACAACACAGGGGCAATAATACGCGGCGTGATCGGCGGGTTGGCACTGATCTGCGGCTCCGCCATAGCCGCCATCTACATCCTACGGAGATATAATAATAACCGACCAAAACTCCCGACACCGTACCAGCCAGAGCAGCAGCAGGCCTCGGAGGATGAGCACAAACCACCAGTGTTTCCACAGACGCACCATGTGAACGGAGGGTGGGGCCCGCAGGAGATGCCAACGACGCGTCAGCATACGAGTTGGAGGGTTCCTCAGAGTCCTGTTGAGATGGCCGGCTAAGTACTTTATGTAAAATATGGCAGATTCATTAACGAATGAAAAGTCGGTCGTTTGCCTTTTGGTTAGGTGCGCTTGGTAGGGAGATGGATAGATGGATACGCAGGTGGATAATGGAGACGTTTTCGCGGAGATACTCCATGTATCTAAAACATGCATACATAGTCGATGTTCATCAGCTTGTACCTAGATTAGTTGTTTGGTGCCTACGTATGTATGTACGTAGGTAGCAGTTCCGAGTTGCCCGTTGTGGTTGTGGTGTGGTGCCGTGTTAGTCAGAGCAGTTGATTGGTCAGTTGGGCATCTTCCGTTACCACACAGCAGTCGGCCTCCTGACCACCCCCCACCTTCAGCTACCTTTACACAGGTACCTTAGGCAGGGGAGTTCTCTCATTCTCACAGCGCCGCGCAGATAAAGACAAAAACTTGTAACCCAGGGACAGATCTAAATGTTAGTTATTCTCGGGATGTAATGGGTCCCTGACTGGCTTGTATGGACAGTATGAGCAACAAATAGTACCAACAACAACGAAATAATGGAACGTAAACGTGCGTGTAATCGAGTTCAAAAAGGGAGACAGATGGCCCGATTATTAGCCATCTCCAAAAAGGATACCCAATAAAGCAACCAGGACTAACTGCGTAAAGGGGGGGGACAGAGAAAAACGAGTGTGTGAAAGCTAATATCAGTGTGTGTCCAAGCCAGTGGTGAGTCCTCCCAAAACAAAGGGGCATATCGCGTCCCACTCCCAAGATCTCATTCAATTCCGATTCCGAACCCGTCAACGCACCAACAATGTCCATATGACATGAACAAGGTAGCCTACATCGCGCAATCACCTTTAATATCTCATGGCTCAGCTGCTCTTAGTAAAAGGGGAGGGGGGGCTTACCAGCTCCATCCATCACGACCCTTTCGAACTCTTCGACCCAGACGCACCACCGCTGGTACCGTTAATCGTAGGGTTGCCGAACTCCCCGCATTGCGCGCAGTCATGTTTCGTATATTCCTCCTCGGAAAACCGCTGGCAGGGATCCTTTTCGGCCACGGCCTTGGGGCAGCGGACGATCACCTCAAACTCCTTCAGGCAGAGGGGGCACTCGTTGATTTTCGATTTGCACATTGATGGAAAAACTAAGAAGAGAAAATGTGTTTGGTTGATGGGGTTTGTTTTGGTAAACGAACTTTGGTTTGATAGTTCTGAGTTGATGGTGGGGAAGATGTTTTGATACGTTATGTATGTAAAAAAAGGGAAAAGTTTGAGCAAAACTGCGTGATGGGGGATTGTATCACATTCAGTGAATGCGTCGTTTCGAGATGAACGAGATACTCGACTCATCTACTTACTGGAACAATTGGACAACAATTGGACTCCGGTTTTTATTATGACACCCACCTTCACCATAAAAGGCAGTTAACCAACAGCGTATACGGATGAGATGTTATTTTATCATGTGTTGGCTGTCATTTTTTATACGTACCTGACCTATTGTGAGTTAATATGAGGATATGATCAAGGGTCGACACACTGCGAGCCATACGTTGCCTTATTGAACTGTTCGTCACGTTACACCTGATTGTTATAGGACGAGGACGAGGACGAGGACGTAAAGGGGGGACCACGGGGAAAAAAGTGTGTGTGTGTGTATGTGTAAAGGCTAATGAGTCCCCCCCCCCAAGACAAGGTAAAAGGGACCAATCTAAAGGAATATCCCGTCCTAAGGTATATATATCTATATTATCTTAGAAATATAAAATCCAAATCCCAAGCCCGGTTCAATGTTTATATGGGGGGACAAAAGAAAAGAGTGTGTAAAGTTAGTGTATGTCCGCTCCCGAGATATCCCAATCCAAATTCCAAGCCGTTAACGTTCACTACGTACTCTGTAACTTGGTCAAATTAGCATTAAATCTTATGGGCGGTCGTTAGTAAAGGGGGGGCACTTACCAGCTCTATCAATCACGAACTCTCCGAAGTCTTGGAGCCAGACGCGCCGCCGGCACCACCCTTATAAGCATACGTGATCTCGGTCTGGCTCACCGGGCCGAAGTCTTCGCAATCCGGTTTGTAGTTCTTTGTGCATACTGGCTGGGGTTGGGATCTGGTGATTAAGAGACGGTGTGCTGTCCCGAGTCAAATAATAAATATCCTTTAGTGAAATTATTGCTTGCCCGGATCTGCGAGAAGATACTCAGCCTCATCCTGGACAAATACTACCTCTTTCACTATAAGCAATGCCAGCGTACGCATGAGAGGCCGTGGTTATGAGCACAAGACACGCAATGTTCAAAAGCGTCCTGTGAATAATAACACACAATCAATAACCTGAGTTCGTCCCAAACGATCAAGGGGTCATTATACTTTCCAACTTAGATGCCTGTCCATAAGCCCCACTGGTTCAAATATATCAAGGATCAAGTCAACTGCGAACAAGCCATGCAAAACCTGTTGTGAACAGCGAGCCATGTAATCACTTCGCCGAATTATTATGGAGCAAGGGCAGAAACGTAGTTAATCGACTAGGTATCTACGTAAAAGGGGGGACAGACAAAAACACGTGAGTAAAGGGGTTATGGATGGGTTGATATGGTTTGCAAAGTTTTGAACAGAAGTGTGGGAAATTTGAGCTGATGATTGTGGAAACATGTTTTGATGTAAAAGGGAAAGAGTTGGAGCAACTGATGACGGAGAATTTATAGATGGGGACTATTCAGATGATAGTAAGTTCAGTGAATGGCTGCTTACTCTGGAGCTGCCAGTGCGAGAAGATACCATTGTTTGACTCATGGTGGAACAACACAGCTCCAGATTTATATCCTTCGCCATATATATCCTTCACCATATGCAGCGACAGCCTGCCAAGATGAGAAATGATGTTCCGCTATTGTTGGCATGCCGTTTCCATATTGTGGTCACTCCGACCATTGACCGGCTGTGCGTAGACTGGACTGAAAGTTGGTCTTGGAAGCCCGCTGTAAGTAAGCATAAAACACGGAAAAGCCTAATGACACGCATTGGTTCAGTACTCATCAAACGCGTCGGTCTTTCATCTGAAAAGTAAGCTGCGGTAACCAGAAGACAACCTATACTACAGGACGATCCTGTATCATTGCACCCTTAAATGTCCAGCCCCCAAGCCCACTAGTTCAAATATAACGAGAATCAAGTCTACCGCGAGCCATGCGATGCCTGTAACCCGTTAGTCACCAAGACCCTCATTCGATACCTTGCCAGGGAAAAAAGGGGTGGAAAACATACCAGTGTAAACAACCAGCTTCGTCACGACTTCAACATCGTACCTCACTCTGGGCTTGACGAGCTGGGAAAACATCTCCTTCTCGCCAAGCTCATCTCTTTGCCCGACATAGAGCTCCGGGAATGCTTCCAGTCCGGTGTCTTTTGTACTCCCGCCGTTGACAACGACTGTTCCCTGCCCCATCATCTGCTCATACTGCGCCAGCGATCTTCCACTGCTTTGCCCCTGATCCTCACCCCCTCCTATCCCCACAACCGCCTCTCCATCGAACCCCGGGTCTCCCTTTTCCCTAAGCTCCATGATGCTCGGTTTTCTCATAACCCCGCCACCCTCATTACTCCCAATACTCTCCCTCCTCCTCCTCTCCCTATACGCCAGCGTCTCATACGCATCAGCAGCGCTCTGGGGGCCGATGCTCACGGACCTACCGCGGCCGGGACCCCTGATACTCCTGACCAGTTTTGGAAAATCGCTGACGTTGGGCAGCACGTTATCATCCCTCAGGTGAAGCGGGACGTTTTTGTACTCTGAAGCAGGCATGAAGAACCTTCTTGGCAAGCTGAGCCCATTCGTCTCAATAATCCGAAAGAGATGCGGCAGGAACTTCAGCAAGGCCGGCTTCATGATTTCTCTCCAGGCGAAGATAACCAGCACCCCAAAGACTATCCTCGATATGGCCAGGGGCAGACCCAAAGCCGAGACCAGGTTAGGCACCCCGCTGTAAATCTCATACCACGGCGTATAGCTAAACCGCCACGTCCCGACTTCAAGACCAATCATTACCCCAGCAAAGGCGACAGAGTCGTCAAAGCAGGGGCAGTCGTCGGCCGGTTCTGGATGAACCCTGACCAAGATGATGATGATCAGCGCAATCGTCATGGGAGCCAACCAGGTGGAGCTGTGAATCCAGGCTTCAAAGGCGGGAGCATAGTAGAACTCGATCAGGGAGATACCGGCGCCCATGACGGATCCAAAGATGACGTCCACGAAGCCGTGCATGCCGCAGTACAACCTCCCTATCACGATGGAAAACGCGTAGAAGTAGGCCAGCCCCTCTAACGTCATTGTGGTCGTTGGGGAGAAGATGTTCTTGTCAGAGTGCAGCATGAGTATGCCGTACACAGCAACGCTGACGGCATTTGCTGAATGGGTGCTTGGGAACCCATATTCCAGAGCAGCGGAGCCAGACATGGTAATCCTGTGAAGAGGAGGGGAGAGAGGGCGCGGGAGGGAGACCATGTCTTTTATGAATCCCGTAAAGAACACGCCGCATGCCAGGATATGGACCAATCTAGCAGTGTTAGTAAGCGAAACATGGAGAAGGGCATGGGAAGGAGGGGCAAGTACCCTTTGCCAAAAGCCGGAAACCCGCACCAAAACAGAATCGGAAGGCCAACCATGAAGAACGTGTGTGTGCCCAGATTGGCGGTGATCGCAAAGTAGCTATCCAGGAAAGGCGTGCGCATTTTCGACTGGAGGTAGGCCAGGTAGGGCGTCTCCCACCGCACGAGGGGGAGCGTCCGCTGCCGTATGGCGTAGCGCCATTTCGGGAGGGCTCGTTTATCTACTCACTCCCGTCAGTCCCTTTTACTCTCACAGTCCTCTATATGTGTGGTGTATGTGTACGGACAATGATCCAAAGACTTCAGCCCCGCGTCCACCACTACCGGGCCCCCGCCATCTTGTCTCCCATCCTTCGTGTAGTCGGTTCCGTCCGGCGCGGTGACGGTGGTTCGTGGGAGCTCTGAGCCGTAGCTAGAGCCATGATTGTGCGTGTTCATCCGGGTGCCGCCTTGTGGTTATTCATGCGTTAGTGTTGGGGTACTCGTCGGCGCTTCGTCGTCATCCAATTCGGTAACCGTCTGTCTGTCTGTTTGTCTGTAGCTCGCGATCGGGTCCGTCAAGTTCGCGCGCGGCTGGGCTCGGAATTGCGATATCTCGTTCGAATCGTGCGATTGACGTGGGGGGCTAAGCATTGAAGTTTGTCGCAAGCCGTTGCAGAGAACAGAATCCAAATCGCATATGTGGAACGGGGGCAAGTACTGGAACCGAACCACAAAAATCTCACCGCGTAAAATGGTGTGCAGCAAATGCGATGTGTTGCTTAACCCCCAAATGCTTGGCAATCCTGCACACACAACTTGGGGGGACCTCCAATCGGTTTGCGACAGACACAAACGCGCATTGGATGCACCTGCGAGGGGCTACTGTAGCCCTCCAAAACCCGAACCCCCCTGTCAGATCAGGATCAGGCCCCCTGTCGGGTCCGCGTCCCTGAACGTGCTGTCGGTTACGGTGGCCCGCGGCCGAACCACACCTACCGGCAGCGGGAAATGGATTTTAGCATGTGAGCTAACACCAACACCCCCATTGTCGGTCATCCAATAACACCGCCCGTTCACAACCTCACTAGGTATTCCTTACATCTGCTACCTCTTTTTGAGCTGTGTGAGGGTGATGTGGTCGTTAATAGGCAAAACCTGCGCGATAACCGGCGCCGCAAGCGGTATCGGCTTCGCGATTGCCCAGCGGTTCGCGCAAGAAGGGGCCAAAGTTGTCCTCCTAGGCCGCAATGCTTCACGGCTAGAGGCTGCGCTCTCCCGTATAACCAACTCATCTCCCAGTTCACCCGGTACCTCCTCTCCGGATCCCTCCCACGTTTATATCAGCCATGACGTCCGAACACCAGAGAGCTGGACCACTCTTACTACTTCTCACGTACGCCCTCATATCCCCTCCCCTTAATATATACACCCAGACACCACACTAATGTCAATGACAGCCCAAAATAAACGTCCTAGTAAACTGCGCAGGCATAACCCAGGAATCCCTCCTCGTCAAAACCTCTTCCCAAAGCATCTCCGACATCCTGACCACCAATTTAGAGGGTGCCGTATTAGGGTGCAAGATAATCGGCAAATCCATGATCCGCCAGAAGACTCCCGCTTGCATCATCAACGTCTCTTCCCTCTTGGCACTAAAAGGGGGTGTCGGGACGTCTGTATATGCAGCTTCCAAAGCCGGACTCTTAGGTTTGACGACATCCCTAGCAAACGAATACGGCAGACACGGCATCCGCGTGAATGCCATTCTACCTGGCTACATTGACACCGACATGACGAACAGTAAGCACCACCTGTTTATTACCCACACCCACCCCCTTTTCTGTCTGTCTGTCTGTCTGTCTGTCTGTAATATCAAGACCATTTCTGTATTTCCCTATCTACCCTATCCCCCTTTCCTTTCCCCTTTCCCTTGTTTGTTAGCCCAGCCCCCCCAAAAACTCCTATCTGTTCCTTTGTGAATTATTTTGTACATATACGCAGCGTGCTAATTTACACACACCCCCCCAAAAGATCTAGCAACGGACCAAAGACTGATCGACAAGATCCCGCTTCAACGCTTCGGCACTGCTGCTGAGGTAGCTGACGCAGCCGCCTTCCTCGCCAAGAACCCGTATGCAAATAACTGCATGGTCAACCTCGATGGTGGTCTTAGCGCCACCTGAACCACCTGAAAACTGCCCATCATCCATCATAAGGCAGTTTTTCTGTGATTTGTTATTCATACAACACAATCCAACACGGGGATCAGTCATCATCAATGACAATAGCCCCTCCCGCACTATCACCGCCTACCACGACGACGACTTCATCATCATCCGTGGTGGTCTTGGACTTCTTGACATTGGCAGATGATGATAGCTCATCAGAGGGTTCATCAGCAGTGCGTTTGCGCTTCGCAACAACAACGCCATTGCTGCTGCCGCTGCTGCCGTTGAGATTGAGATGCTTCACACCGTTTACAGTATGGTCGTGTCTATTGACGGTGCCATTTGTCTCTGGCGCAGCGGCTGGAGCTGGGGCGGGTTCGGGTTCAGCAGGCTTGGGTTTGTGTGGGATCTTGATCTTCTCGCCGCCTGCTGGCAAAACACCCTTTACGGGCTGGCCTACGAGTGGTTCTTTCCTACACAGAAGATTAGATCACATCAGAAAGGGAGGAGAGTCAATGAAATGGGGGAAGGCGTACGCTTCTTGGATAGCAACGACCACGTTGACGAACGGCTCTTCGTCGTCTTCGTCTGTTATTGTTAGGAATGAATCTGGTTTGACACCTGTAATCAATTAGTATTAGTCGAGGATTGCAATGAAGGTGACGATGGTGCCTACCTAACTCGACGAGCTTCTTGTCCAGATTGTCAGTCTCGTCTGGATCGTAGAGGATGCCGATTTCGTTGCTGATGGAGATCTCCTTGTCTCCATAGCCCAGCTCCATTTTCAGGAAGCTCTCCACAACGTCGTTGAGCGTTGCCCGTGTCAGATCGACATATACACGAGTCTGGAAGACACCGCAGACTGGGCAGTTCGGGTTAGGCTCTCTGGACTTGTCCGACGCCAGGAGTCTAGCTGACGCAAACGGAGTCAGAAAGACCTGAGAAAAAGGGTTGTTAGCCAGCATATCAGAACTACGTGTTCAGTGGTCTGTCGCCTACCTCTCTTGCTCGGTCATACTCTCCTTTGAGCACCTTGAAGGATTCAAGCACACAGAGACCGGCCACAATCGCGTTGGTAGTCGCAATAGCCGGGATGATGTTTCCAGCCATCTGCTTAATGTCAAACTTGGACTTGCGGTCAATGCCAAAAAGGCTAGACCTGATGTTTGCGCTCGCGGCTACAAAGTCCAATGTGTCCTCGTCGTCCTTGTCAAACGAGATCACAGAATCTTGACCTGCACTCTTCATCTGAAGCACGCGCTTGCTCAGCCGATCGAGGCTGTCGTTGAACACGACGAGGTTCTCCTCGAGCGCCCAGACTTTCTGTATGTCCTTCATCACCGAGTCCTTGGCCGCGATCGCTGCCGCCGATTTCTCCATCAGAGTCTTGTAGTCGAGAGGCTCTGGCGGCTTTCTCGTCTTCCACATGTCCTCCATGGATCTCAACCGAACAATATCCGTATTGAAGACCTTGTCGAACAGCATCTGCGGGAACTTCTCCGTGCCCACTGACTGACGGATTTTCCTGAGAGCGGCCGACTCCCTCTTCAGTTCCTCGATCTCCTGCGCGTTGTCCTGGTCCGCCGAGTGATCAAAGGCGGACTCGTCCTCGCTCGTGCCGAATATCTCGTTCAGCAGATAGCTCTTTCCCCAAACGATGCAGTGGATGGGCTGACTCGGCGTGCTCCTGATCGTGCACACGGGGAAGGACTTGGGCGTCTCTTTCGGCGCGCAGTCGTAGCAAGCCGTGACTCCCTTCTTGATAACCTGAGCCTGACCATTAAACCCGGTCGTTCCGCTCTCAATCAGCGGCACGTCAGCCGCCAGGCACATCTTGTTCACATGTCGTCGCGCCTCCAGGTTGTCCAGCGCATTGAACACGATCTTGAACCCGCTGAACCATTCGATGTTGAATTCGGGATCCTTGATGTTGGCATGGTGCGCGACGATCTTGACATCGGGGTTGAACTTTTGGGCTGCCTCCTTGGCCACCAGCGCTTTGGACTTCTTGATGTGCTCGTGCCGGAAGAGGAACTGACGGTTGAGATTACTCAGGTCTATCGTATCGAGATCGACAATGTGGACTTCGCCGAAGCCAGTGAGGACGAGGTTCTTGAGCAGTTCGCATCCGATTCCACCGGCGCCCACCATGAGCACGCGAGCCTGTTTCACGCGGGTCAGCGGAGTTCCATAACCAGGGTCCATGGTCATGTGCGCCATTGCATGCGATTAGATGAAAGAACTGAGGAGATAGTAATGGGGTGAAAGATAGGGAAGGAGCAGCTAGACCTTGCCGACCTTGGGGTCGAGATGGGCCAGCGCAAGTGAGGCAGCTGATAGACGGGTGTATGGAGAATAGAGAAAGAAGTTTAGTAAATACTCAAGGTACGTACCTGCTTTACGTGAGCATTTAGACCGCGACCGAGTGACTGCGAATTGAAACTATCTCGAGTGAGAACTGGCAAGGCCGGTGGCGCAACGGTAGCAGGCCGAGACACCATCGCTATCGGTGGGTTTCCTAGTTGCGATGCCATGGTGGTGAGACGAGATATGCGCCGACCTGGCCCGGCGCAAGAGGTGGGTAGCTATTTGTAAAGATGGGTCCTGACTTCGAACGGCTCGCGGGAATGGTATGCATCTCAGAGAGTGGGAGCCGAAAAAGCGTGACCCGGCTTCGGCGTGGTAATGGTGGGTTTGTCGTACGCCAACGGAAAAAATAACTGAGTGCACTTTCATCATAGGCCGCCAAGGTGGGAAAACGCGCTAAAATCAATCGGAGGACGGCTGGACGGCAAGCGGGTAGGTCGGGTCCCCCGCGTGGGATTCGCCCCGCTTAATTGGTCGCCTTGCAGCAGGTTGCAGCCAGCTAGTTTAGGCCAGGGCGGATGACACTTGACAAGTTGCTGCTGTCGTACCACACACATGCCATTCTCTCATGGCAGCGAGTCGCTGAGAACATGCAGTACCAAGAAGACAATCTACGGTAGCATTAGTTGAGTATGGAGGCCGCTGGACTTTGGAAGGTTCATGATGCCTCACAATTCTTCATCAATGGTCATTAATAAGCATGCCTATATGTACCGGCACTTCGCATGTAGAAGGCAGGAGCTTATGAACAGCTTGGTGAAACTCATCGGCCGATAAGCAGTCTTCCTCCCGGAGAACAAGCACATATATCCAGGGAAGATAGAAAGTATCGTTCATCTGCGAGTGCCTTGATCATATAAAGTGCGCTCCCATGTCAGATGACCAGACATCTATGACACATCTACACCTCACACATACTGTTGTCGTCTCACGCAAGGGCCGAGTGAACAAAGTTTGAAAACAACACAAGTGATTCAGCGGTGAATGTGTTCCCCGCAGGGTTAGGGTAGCTTGCAACTCTTGCCAAAAACGGCGCTGTCTCTGGCTCAAACGCTCATGTCATTGGAGCACGTCCCATCAAATTTAACTCGTTCGTTGGCGGCTGGGCTGTCTGTAATGCGCCGTTCATTCACAACCAGCCGCATTGTTATCTCTCTTCTTTAAAACGTTAACTTTACTTCCATTATCTCCAACATCCCCTCGATTTTGATCCAGGAGGGAAAAAAAATGTCAGACGACGAGCCAGACCTCGAGCTCCTCGCCCTGCTGCGACAGCACCTTCAGGGGAAGCTGACCCTCCGTGAAGAGCCCGAGACAGGGGTTTTGGAAGGGGCCGAGTTCGTGTACGACGACTCCATCGACGTCGCACTCGACATGCGCTCGTGCAAGAACGCCGCCGTCAGCATATACGCGCAGATGCAGGCCAAGAATTACACCACCTCCAAATGGTCCGAGGCCGAGCTTCACCCGAAGACCAAGGATGAGTCTACCGTAGCGTTCATCTTCACCATGGACCTGCTCAACTTTTCCTTCTGGTCAGAGAAACCAGACGCTGAAAGGTTTGCGGTAGAGTACCGTGATAAACGGTGGACGGGTTACTGGAGCTTAGTGGCTGCTTTGCAGAGGGCACTTGATGAAGGTAATTACCACCCTCCTCTCCAACTTAACCCCTGTGTAACGTAAGACTGACAAAGAAAAGGAATCCCGATAACGGACTCGCACTTCTGGCAAGACGAGGAAGAGTGCACGCTGGACGTCCTGAAGCAGGTCTTTAGGTCGTGCACCGACGAGGAGATGCCGCTCCTGGAAGAGCGGCTGGCCTGTCTCAGGGAAGCTGGCACGGTGCTTTATGAAGTAAGCCTAACCATCCCCAGAAGAGCTACTAGTTAGGCAATCTGACCGCGAGTGAGGTATAGAAATACCAGTGCGATCCGGTGAATCTCATAAAGGCGGCGGATGGGTCCGCAGCAAGGCTAGTTAACATACTGGCGCGAGACTTTAGCTGCTTCAGAGATGAGCACAAGTATGCGGGCCGCCGGAAACCGGTCCGCTTCCTCAAGCGGGCCCAGATCTTTGTCGCCGACATATGGGCGTGCTTTGACGGTGAAGACTACGGCGCTTTCCGCGACATTGACAAGATCACCATGTTTGCCGACTACCGGCTCCCGCAGATGCTATACAGCATGGGCTGCATATACTACAGCCCTCCCTTAGACACGGCCGTCCGGGCGAAGAAGGAGATCAAGTGCGGAACGAGTTGGGAGATGCAGTTAAGAGGTAAACCTTCCCAACAGTACCATTCCCACAACTTTTTCACTGTTCTAACCTGGATGGCAGCCTGCAGCATATGGTGCGTAGAGCTGGTCCGGAGGGAAATCCTGAGAAACAACCCTGGTGCGAACATCAATGCCGTCCTGATAGACTTTTTCCTCTACGACACGATAAAGCAGATAGAATCCGCGGGACAGGAGATCATCCCGCACCATCGGACGAGGAGCATATGGTACTGATAGAGGGCACCATCCTTGCCACTCCGGTTTCCCTGAATAGACGAGGAAGTGTGATAGATTCATGGTTCAAGTATTCGCGCGTATTCACGCGTATCCGCGTAGAGAGTCCCATCCCCACTCAATACAGAGTAGAGTAAAGACAGAAATAGAAAAGCAGACATTATACCCGCCCCTGATATACCATCGCCTCCCAACACCGACCCAAAAACACCTTGCATCCCTTGCAAATTTCAGTCCGGTCATCGTACATTCATCCATATATCCATCCCGTAAGAAATCAAGGCCCCGCAGACACAGAATTAAGCAGCTCATCCATATGCGCTCTCTCAATATTGCCATTCCGCTTTGCCTCCTCTTGCAACAACACCGCGAGAACCTCGATGGGCGGATTCAATCCCAATCTTTGGGCTCGTTGCCATCTTTTAAGTCTAGTAGTCCCGATGCATGGCTACCATCATCCCATCCCCATTAGTTTTGTGTTCCCCAATTTCCCCTTCTTTCCTTTTGTGTGTTTTTTGGTATGGGGGTGGGGGGAGAACTTACTCCAAACTGCGAGCTGACGTCAAAATACCTGAGCACCTTCTCGCCCGTAGTCAGGTCCGCCGCATGCTTTTGGTGCACCTTCGTGGCCATCCGCCCGGCCTCGATGGTACGCCAGTACCGCTCGATCGCGGCGTTGCTGAGCTTCTCTGCTTTCAGCTCTTCCACAGACTTTGTAACCTCCTCTTTCACCTCCTCAATTTGCTCCTCTTCTTGCTGGTCATGGTCATCATCGGTCGTCGGGACGGGCGAATCAATGGGCTCCTGTTTGACTTGTTCGGGTTCTGGAAGGATAATCTCCTTCTTCAGGCCCGACGGCGTCAGGACAGCACTGTCCTTGACACTCTTTGAAACGCTGTTCTTGGTCACGCGGTGGTTGAACGACAGGGTGGACTGCTTCCCGCCGGGCCCAGACCCAGAGCCGCTGGTGGAGCGGGTGGTTCTGCGTGTTGTTGGCATTTTCGTAGAAATGGATGGTGTGACGTCAGTAATACTACCCAGAAGAAATACAGAATAGGGATTCTGTAGATGCTGGAGGATAATCGTATGTCGCGACGGCGAGGTAGTGGTATAAGTAAGTCGATGCCTTGTGCTCGGTGTTAAAGGCGGTAATGCGGTGTAAATCGAGGTTGTGGAGTGAAATTGGTGTGGTGTAACTAAACTAATGACGAGTTTAATGCAATGAACTGGCGCAGGCAGACACGGCTGGCGGGGCAACGTTTTGTGAAAGGAAAGCGCGACCAATGCGCCAGATCACGTGCTGTGGGAGAAGATCCTCGCAGTGCATAAGCATCCACATTCAATGTATATCGCTCCCCGTTCACACTGTACCAACTTAGAGATGCTTCAGGAGGACAAGAACGAATACAATCCTTGATCAATACGCTCTGAATGTTTACAAATGTAAATATTGGGAATACTAGATATCAAGTAAACAGATCGAACTCACTGTGATTGGTTCATCGTGCCTACTTACCAGGTCTATGTCTCGACCTTAAAGAAGTAATGCGGAATCACAACATTTAAATATTTTATTCTGATCTTTGGCTGCTAATCCCGATCTCTAAACGTGGTGATCGTCTGGCTTACCACAAGACAAACAGAAACTGAAGTCATGGCATCACGATTTTCTGTCTCTAACTTATCCATACGCTCCAGAACTCGGACATATCGAGGAGATATCGAGTCCTCTCCGGTGACTAATTCCTTTTGCGAAAGCCACCCTATAGAAAGTAGCCCCTCAACGTTATGCGTGTTTGCTTGTCTTTCGTCGAGTGGCAGTGCCAAAGGAGTAATATAAATAAGCTCGCTAAGGGCATCCCTTTGTTAAGGGTTCCTATTTCCCAATGCATAAACCTGTCGTCTTCAGAGCCTGATCCAGCCGCCACACTGGGTTATACCATTGGGTAATGCATCCGCGTCTAGTGCCGATAAGGCCCCAGATCGATAAATGGGCGCCATGGACGCCTCGCCAAGCGTAGAGCCTGCAGCATTGCCGCCGGTTGAGTCGCCTAGATCCCCGTAGCCTCGCGGTAAAAGGTAATGTTCTTGCTCTCGCCCGCCGCGCAGAACAGCTCGCCCTTGCCCATGCCCGGTGCTAGCGCTCTCTCTGTCTTGGGCAGCCAGCGCACGCTCCAGAGTACACCATCCGACTCACTATGCGTCGCGACGCAGGCCTCGCGGTTCACGTCCCAGACCCGTACCCTCCCGTCGAGAGACCCGCTCAGGAGGTAGTCGCCCGTATCATTCCAGTCAATAGATGTGATCCACGAGTTGAATCCGGCGGTGGACAAGGCCGAAAGGTTCTGAACGTGCTCGCCGCGCACCATGTCGTAGAGAGCAATGACTCCAGCATTTCCAGCCGCCGCAAGTCGTTTGCAGCCAGGTGAAAAGGCCACCGCTCGAACGGGCTTCGCCAATCCTGTAGACATGTTAGCTTACAGGGCCCTAACAGCACTTACGTAGTTGGGACGGGACGTACGTACCAGAGAGTGAATAAGCCAACTTCCCAGTATCATTGTTAAACACGTATACTCCGCCGTTCTCATGCCCGGAGGCAGTCAGCTTGCCGTCGCGGCTGAGGTCAACAGCCATAGCGAAACTACCCGCCGCTGTGCCGCTGCCGCTGCCGCTGCCGGTATCGTACGTCCGTATGCGCTCGCGGGCCGTCAAATCCCATACGTGTATCTTGCCGCCGCTAGTGGTAAACGCTAGGTAGTTCTCATCGCTACTGAGGGCTACAGCCCATACGTCGCCGCCGTTGGATTTTGAGGGAGGCAGCTCCCACCATAGCTCCCATTTTCCGGATTCCTTATTGTTGCGCCATACCTTTATCTCGCTGCCGAAGCCGACGCTGGCAAACACGTTGCCCGGTCCGTCGCGCGCTGTGCATACATGGTGGCAGCCTAGCTTATGTGCGCCTTCGAGTGATTGCTGCAGCGGGAAGGACGGCTCGGTCGTGTTGTGAATATGTAAAGCCGAGGAGCCGCTGGCTGATATGACGGATGTCGGGGTGGGAGCGAGGGAGAATATCCCAGTTTTGTGAGCTGTGTCGTCGCAGAGTTAGTCGGAGGGTTCTTGTCTCATGGTGGGGTTGCAGTGAATGTAGAGGCCATGGTCTTACCTTGGTCCACTGTGTGGAGCGTAAGATATTGTTTAGACTTGGAATAAGTTAGTAAAAGGACCGTCTGAAGAAGTCCCTAGACCTCACTTACCATTGCTATCTATCCATGTATAGAATGCTAAGCTTTTTTCGGGGACAGAAGTCGGTTTGGGGATCGCAAACTTCAAGTGCCGGAGAGCTGGTAATGGTGGGGTAGCTTTGTGCGCAACTGCCTTGTTTGGTAGCGTACGGAGTATGCGCCGGGAAACGCCCAAACTAAACAATCAAGCCTGAGCAAAATGTCGAAGAATCTAATTAGAACTGGTTAAATTTGTTTGCTACCACGACAATGTCCAAATTTAGTTCACAGAATGAGATACAATCGTTCTTGAAATTGTGTTATTGCTGGCCAGAAAGGCCCGAGCCCCTAACAGTAGTTCTATGGGTCCTTTGCCGTTGCATACATGTCTACAATATGAATACAATGTTGATGTACATAACATCCTGCTTCCCCAACTGGCAGGATATGTTGATGTCTTCGCCGTATACCGTGCTAGATGTGACTGAATCCTTGCACAAGCTTCCTTTCAGCCTCTCATTCCTCTAATATGTCGTAGCGTTGCTGCCTTCCGTTCTTCCCTCCCGGTTCAACATGGTGCGAAGTTCTAATGAAAAGTTAGTATGGAAGCAAACATTGTCGTATGTCTAAGCCTTACTTGATGCGCAATGCGGACATAGGTAGTGCATCCTCTTCGTCTGACCGCAAGAAGGACACTTGCACAACGACGTTACATCCTTCAATGCCTTGCCTGCCATTTGCCTATGTCTCTTCTTCATGTGTGATGTTTTCTTCTTAGGCACAGCCTTGAGTATACTCTCCCAGATGCCTTCGAGTATGGAGCCTAAGGGTGGGAGGCCGAGGTGGAAAGATGCGGGAACGGCGAGGACGAGAGAAGGGAAGAACGGTAGTGAGAGCGACCGAACCATGAGCGATGCTGGTCTTTGTGTCGAGAAGAGAGCTGATATGCGCGGTAATATTGAGCCCGTCGGAGCTATCCGCATCGATTGTGCTGCCAACGACATCTTGACGGAGTGGGAGGAGGAATTGGAGGATCTCCAATAAATGCCCTCGATCGAGTCGGGTGTGAGGAGATTCGGGGCTCTCAGGGTCTGAAGAGTCACGTTCGCACAGGACTACCGTATCGTAGGCCTTGTTCGTTCTTGCCGGCCTAGACGTTGAGAACGGCAATGTCGTGCAGTCGCGACGTTAGTGGTCGTCGCCCAAAAAAATCGTTAGCGTGTCTCGCGATGGGTTCAATTCGGATGTCGAAGCTTGAAAACCCGCAGGGCTAGCACGGTCCACCCTGGCACAAGTGTCGGATCGTCCGAGCTCGTCCCTTCTTAAGCCAATTTAGGCCATGCATGGCGCACAGGCTCCACTGAGCCAATCACGAATCGCCAGCATCTTCCCCTTTCCCCAGCCCAGCTTTGAGACCCCTTGAACGGAAATTATTGTTTAGCAGAAGCTGTTGAAGGCGGGAAGGTGCGAAGAAATTCCCCTAATCTTTCGAAACGCTCACCGATTTACTGCAAGTTCGACCTCAATTCCAACCAACATTTTGCATCGCCGACTTGCCTTTGCCTTTCTTCAATTGCTTTTTGGAATAGAGAGGAGTCTACAACACAATATCCTTTCCACCACAACACCCGGAAAACGACAAAATGGCTTCCATGCCCGCTGCTACGATTTACCCCCAAAGCCACGTCGGTTTCGACAGCATCACCTCTCAGATCGAGCGCAAGCTCCTCAAACGCGGATTCCAGTTCAATGTTATCTGTGTCGGTTAGTTCAATCGCTCTGCTACGTCTTGTTGGCTTTCCAAGCGTCGCGACGACGCGCATCAATCGCCAGTAGCTGACACGTCTTGTGCTTCACAGGTCAGACTGGTCTGGGCAAGTCGACCTTGATTAACACCATCTTCGCCTCGCACCTCATCGAGTCCAAGGGTAGACTTCACCCCGAGGAGGTTATCCGATCGACCACCGAGATTCACCCTGTTTCGCACATAATTGAGGAGAACGGTGTGCGCCTAAGGCTGAACATCGTCGACACCCCCGGTTATGGCGACCTGATCAACAACGACCGCTGCTGGGATCCCATTGTCAAGTACATCAAGGACCAGCACTCTGCCTACCTGCGAAAGGAGCTTACCGCTCAGCGTGAGCGGTACATCCAAGATACCCGTATCCACTGCTGCCTGTTCTTCATCCAGCCGTCGGGTCACTCGCTGAAGCCAATTGACATTGTTGTGCTGAAGAAGCTCTCCGATGTTGTCAACGTCGTTCCCGTCATTGCCAAGGCCGACTCGCTCACTCTTGAGGAGCGACAAGCCTTCAAGGAGCGCATCAAGGAGGAGTTTGCCTTCCACAACCTCAAGATGTACCCCTACGACAACGACGAGTTCGATGATGAGGAGAAGGCCGTCAACAGCCAGATTAAGGTATGTTACACTTGCCCACCTCGAAATTCGCACAGCGACTGACCAATTCTGTCAGAACCTGATCCCCTTCGCCGTCGTTGGATCCGAGAAGTCGATCATTGTCAACGGAAAGCAGGTCCGCGGCCGTCAGAACCGGTGGGGCGTGATTAACGTTGAGGATGAGAACCACTGCGAGTTCATCTACCTCCGGAACTTCCTTCTCAGGACGCACCTACAGGACCTCATCGAGACCACATCTCAGATCCACTACGAGACGTTCCGCGCCAAGCAGCTCTTGGCCCTCAAGGAGAGCAGCGCACAAGGCCACGGCAGCAGACCGATCAGCCCAGCTGCAGATCGCGAGATGAGCCGAGGCTCGCAACGGATGACCATGAACGGCTACTAGCAGCGCGGCGTCTCCGGTTAATCCACGCTTCGACAAACCTGTATGCCCAGCGACCCACGAGCATGAAAGATCTTGATATCCCCGGGGAAGCAGTGTGAATACAGCTCTTACATAAAAAGGGGCGGTTCCCCGCAAGAGTTTATGAGGAGGAATTAGCGACGGCGCAAAACTGAATGGTGTGCGGTTGCAGGTCAATACCCTGTTGGCCTATGGTGTTTACGTCTTTTGTGTTGGCAGATCGTATTTTCCGTGGACTGGACTTCTTACCCTTATTTCCTTTTAGTACTTACTATCCGAAGCTCCTTCGCATCTTTGCAACTTTTTTCTTAATCACACCCAGCCCTCCATATCTAATTAGAGAGTGCTAGTTTCGATACCTGACGGAAATATACGAGATAAGGCGAGAATGACTGGTTCTGTTTTTGTGTGACTTGATGCTGTGATTTGGATACGTTCCTCTTTTAAAAGTAGTAGGGAGCAGACTCTGGTGACTTGAGTGTAGGTAGGCTTGCCAATATCTCAGGACACTCGACCACTGACACGCTTAGTTCATCACAAAATTGAGCAAGTACCAAAGATAGGAATCCTCCCAACGGCAAATTGAGCATCAGCCCCCCTTGAAAGAATCAGGGCAAAAGGACAAAGATAGAAACGCAACAAAAAAGACACAAAACATACAGCACCTGGGATTCGCTGGTCATCACCGACCCAACTACTAGTCAGGCGATTGGCGGCTTATCTATGGGAGAGCGGACGGGATCCCGAGTTTTCCACCATCTATGGCCGTATGTGATGGTCATTGACGAGGCTTGGCCTTGTATTGTGAGGGTGCACAGTAAAGGTCGTCCATCATCGTGACAGGTCAGAGTAGTAGCACTTGCAAGACGTTACCAGCTCACCTCATCTTCGTATGATATTGTTTGTTTGCTGCTCGCTCATGACAAATGGTCTGTTTTCTGTCAAGTTGAATGGTTAGTATATGAACGTTGAACACAAGCACTCTCTCTCTCTCAGTGAGCAGTGAGTACCTATGGAGATAAGTGATGTCACAAGAGTCAAGAACTCCGCTGGGTTAGGGTTCATCAGCTGCAACCACTACAATCCATAGAAAGCCCCACGTCATCCGTCGCGTCACACCCCATCTACACTAAAGGTATCTCGAACGGACAAAAGCGCTCTGTTCTAAAAATGGTCAGGCATGTCGACGTCGAGATATGATGCACGCCCACCACCTCCCAAATGGACTATTATTCCTGAGACCGAGACCGATACCTCAGAAAATGGGAATGTGAACGCACGGAGTAGTAAGGCGAACGTAGTCCCCCTCGACCCACAGAACAACACGTTCCAGCCGAGGCCATGCATCTTCACCATCTTGCGCACGGGGAAGTGTCCAGGGGGGACTATCCTTCTGGTGGAGTCTCTTGAAGAAAATATTTCTACTGCTGCAGGAAATCGTACCGTTCAGTTGGTGCTAGGTGATGGGGTGCTGTGCATACAGGCCCTGCTTGCACCGGAGCTACATGAGCTGGTAGATGACGGGACCATCTTTGAAGGATGTTATGTTAGGGTTGACAAGTTTGAGCTACGGAAGAAGTGGCTGCCTCCGGCGGAACCGCCGTCTGCGCAGTGGGATATCGAAGATGATGGCTCTTTGGACCCGGCTGTCGCGCATCAGAGAGCGAAACGGAGGGCGGAGGAGAGGGTGAAACGGGATAAGGGGAGGAAGAAGATGGTGTTCTTGGTGATTAGGGAGTGCGAGGTTATTGGGTGGGATCGGGCGTATATGGATATTTTACGACAAGAGGATGAAAAGGTGGAGGCGGAGGACGAGATGGGGATGGATGTGGAGGGGTTGAGGATCGAGGACAGAAACCCACTCCCAGTCATGCCGAAATGGAAGGGGAAGGGGGTAGACAGGGTGAAGAAGGGGAAGGCACCGGAACCAGAACTTCCCACGATCAACACGCACCATGAGATCGGTTTCGAGGCAGCAAAGGCATTCGTGGAGTCTCTGCCCAAAATATGGGGCAAGGGGAAGGGGAAGGTGACAGACGCGTCCCAGGAACTGCCCCCGATCAGCGCGAAAAAAGGGAGCTTTCCTCAACCAGAAAGGGCACCCGAGGAAGGTCCCAAAACACTGGAAAAGGGGAAGGGGGAGGAGATACTCGCACCTCAACAACCTCCTACTAAAGCAGCACCGAAGATAAACCTTGAACCGGACCCTGATGAAGAAGAGGCTTTTGAACAGATGCAGGTTGAGCTGGGGCGGGCAACACAACGGCGTGAAGAACAGCGTACTGTACGATTCAGCGACCAACCAAAACCCGGCGCTCCTCCCGTGCCACCATTCAAGAAGCCAGTTGTGAGCAACCAGCAAAAGCCAAAGAAAGACCCGCCATATATACCAGACGACCCTACCCAGCCCCTGAAGCTGACACAGCTACGGTCGATACCGAATCTACCGTACAAGCAAAATTGGATGGTTAACGTTTTGGCTATCGTGGTATCGCTTTCGGAAGTAATGCCGTGTCCACTACCACCCCCGCTGAATATCCAGCGGAATGCTAGGCTCGCGGACCCCAGCACGAGCAAGCAGGTGTTGCTCAATGTCTTCTTGGATCCGGAGGAGTTCAACCCTAAGATAGGAAGCGTGGTGTTGTTGGTTGGGGTCAAGAATCATCAGTTTGATGGAGGCAGCCTCAAAAAGTATCCGAGTGACAAACCGACAAATGGGATGAGATGGTGGCTGGAGAACCCGGAGCATTTGGGGTGGTGCGATGTTGGGGGGTTGAGGGGGTGGTGGGAGGAGAAGCAGAGACAACAAAGACAGGAGGGATCAAGCACGTGATAGTTGCAGAGAAGATACAAAAACTTCATATTTGACGGCTTTCTACAGAGGAGGGGCATGTTTACTTTCCCTTCCTAGCAACCATCTGACATCTGAATGATGTGGGTCTGGTCGCTGTGTGAACCACAGAATGGAGTGAATGATATCCTCACGCGGTGGCAGCTTTACTCTATGAGCAGGTTTTCACCTTGAGATGACCATATAGGTTCCCATACCGCACCTCAACTTCCAAGCGGGTCAGTAAGCTCTGTGGGGGGTGGTGCAGCGGTATGTCCGCGGCCCTTCGCACCTTGCTCGATGCTCAGACACTCCTTACCGATCACCTAATAGCGGCTGAAAAGACCTAGGGTTCGAGTACGGTTCGGAGCAAACAGATTTTTTTGATCGATGATTGTCGCCGCTCATCCTTCATAGAAAAGATGGGGAAATCAGAAGGTTGAGCCGTGACAGAGGGTGGCGGCGTTCCGGTGTTTTTTTCCCCAATTCATCATGGATACCTGGTACTTACCTATGTATGTGATGATATCCCGCCTCCTGGGGTTCGATTAGACTTTATTCATCTAGAACCAGGCCTGGACAGAACTAAACAGTGAATCTTCCTTCTGTCCTGTTAGCTCATGAGGTGCTCACTATTCTCATTGACTTAGACACGTTATTTTCGATCAATGCCGCACCCGAATTAATGAACCCTGGAGTCTAGGTATCAAGATCAACATATGGCAGGGGTTTCACCACAGGTTATTTTGACACTGCATAATCATGTCTATGAACTTGATCGAACAGACGGAGCTTCGCCATTCAACCGCTTTCCTTAACCCCAGATACATAGTGAGTTCATTGATATTCTGAGTATATCTCTGAAAGCATTATTGATATATGGTTATTTTCTTCTATTTCCATCTAGGACTTTAGTATCGATTCAATATTGTCACGCATGGGAACACTTCTGAAAAACTGCTCTCCCGTCTCTCATGCCTGCCTCTCCGGGAGTTCTCGGAGACATCAGCGGCATTCTATGCGTTCTAAGGCCAGGAGCGGGCGAGACTCCTGTTTATAAAAAAAAGTCAAAACAGTTCGAAGCAGACTCGAGTCGAACCCGAGCCTCAGACCACAGACACTCTGCATTTCATTTCGGTTAGCGTTAGAAGTCTAAGTGGCATGGTCTTCCATTAGACCAAACCTACAATCACAAGGTACATCAGAGGGTACCTCGCGGGCGGGTCCGCGCCGTCGAGGTCGTCACCGTCGGGAGAACCCGATTCACATGGGTGTACCTGGGTGTACATGACTGGTACTACCCTAGTACTTCTGCCCAGTGGCAAAAGCTCTATCCCGCCAATGAGACAAAAAGAGTCGCGACTTAAACCGGTTAAGCGTGGCAACCGGAAACTCAAGGGCGTCCCCTCTGGTTTCCTCATGGTATCCGGGTCCGTGGAACGATGCATGGACTCCGGGCGCCCGTTCGAACCACTCCCTAGGTGTTCGTACCTCACAGCGTAAGTGTACCCCGTTGAAATGATGGGGAATTATTGGGAACCATATACCCATTACCACTTGAAATGAGGAAGGGACACGCACCAGACTCGATGACGATAAAATGGGGAACCTTATGCGGAGGACAGTTTTAGGAACTTCAAGCCCGTTGAATTCATTCGGTGTCCTAGTTAGGTTTTTTGGGCTGGGCAGTAGTATCCATGCTGCAAGTCTTTTTACGCTCACACATATATAGAAACGGGATAGCGTCTGAAGGTGGTTCCAAGATTGGAGGCTGTCAGGTGTTTTATTTAGGTTGCAGATATAACACAGATATGTAGGGGTATAGATATTAGGACGAAACTGACATTTCAAACAACCGAACATGAATGTGCCAATGATAATATGTGCTGATTCATCGTTCGAACAGTACCTAGACTGCGAGGAGGTGGTGGACTAATAAAAGAGGAAGGAGAACTCGACTTTGTTTCTGAGAAGGTACCAGGTACGTTCCATACCCCGTACTTTCCTTACCTTCATTATCACCTTACTGAGTGGATCGATCCTTCCATCATTGTCTTCAATATTCAGAACTCAGGCCCACCCTCTCGGAGCAACATCAATTTTCAACCTACAAAGATATTTTTGCTTTTTCCACGCTCAACATCAACATGCACCGACGGATGGTAGTCTCTGCACAGCAGCCAATGCCCATTCGAAGCTTCGCGCCCCTTCCGCCCGTCCTTATTTGTCGTCAAGACGACCCTGCCACTTGCGCCATTGCCGCGGATATTGCAGTAAGAAATACACATCTTCAAAGACCTCGACGACCGATCGACAGTCTTCCTATCATGTTACGGACATGCGGAGAAGTGGAGAACGGGCCGAGCCGGAGACCACAAACATCCTGTGCTGCACTTTTGCACAAAACGGGACGATAGGCGGATTGATCCGCTGCAACTGCGAGTGGAAGATGGAAACGATCTACTGCAGCCTCTCGCATCTTCAGCCCTAGGGAGGGGTTTTCAGCTCTGAACAAGTCGGTGAGGGGTATCATCTGACCTACCATCATTTGGCCCAGGTCTCTCTCGATCACTAGACTATTGATCTTTCGGCATCCCTATGCCGTGTTGGGCACCTGGACTCAACTGGGTGTGACCCAGTGGCTGGCTGAAGATGGCCGAAGATGTCGCAGTTGGGCTCATCAGGCCATAGTCGCGTCTGAGTTGCTACGCAAGTGCAACAAGACTCACGGTAGTGCTTACTATTTCTCAGATATCTCCACAAGGCACACGTATAAAGCATGAGAAGATTCCGCGATGGGGGTATCAGATTCCATCCAGAGCGAGAGCCTTGGACTCCCTCTAACGGCACATCTTTCGCAGCTAGCATCACATTGGAGACGACAAGATGGGTTCAGTCAAGACTTCGATACTCGACGAAGCCCTCCTCGGCGCCCAACGTGGGCTGCTTATGCGGGCAATCTTTGGTCAGGTGTTGACGTTCAACCTCAAGAAGCATGACAAAGACACCTTTCACGCTGTCCAGGATGCCATTCGCGATCTCAGCGATGACATCACCGGCAACTATCAGGACTGCGGTCTGATTGCAGCCTTCAACCCCGAGCTCTGGGGCACATGGACACAGCGCTCCATCCCCATCAGCGTCAAAGTGCTTGCCAACAGCGGCAAGTTTAAATACGACTTGGGTGATGTGCTTCTCTACATCAAGGCACCCAGCCACGAGATTGCAGCCAAGATTGTGGATCACCATCTAAAACGGCTCGATGAGCTCTCGCTTCAACCTATTGAGCCTCTGGTTGTTGGCAAGAGACCTGACGCCAGGATCATGGCTGGACGTTACCTGGACGGCATCACAAACCCCAACGACCCTGTCAGTCTGGCCGAGGACATCCTTATCAGCGGCGACCCGAAATATCAGGGATCCTGTTTCGCCATTACGCAGAAGTTCGAGTTCGACTGGCCGGGCATCGCCTCACAGGCAGCCGACACCCAGGACGAGATGTTTGGCCGCAATCCGGACGGCACCAGTCTTCCTCAGCATGCCGTGCACGCCCACATACGGCGTGCACATATCGAAGACAGCAACGGAGACCAGCGCAAGCTTTTACGCCAGGCGCTGCCCTATGGCACTTCGGCCGGGCACGCGGGTCGCGAAGAGGGCCTGATGTTTGTTGCCTTCTGCAACGAACAGGAGCGTTTTGAGAACATCCTCGAAAATCTGCTCGGTCCTCAGCCCAACCGACCCGTCGACAAGCTGATGAATGTGGTGCAGGGCGTCGCGGGAAGCTACTGGTATGTTCCCGCGGCCGCCGAGCTGGGAGTCATGTCGGTGTGCGGCCCGAAAGACGTGTACGAGGACCCGCACTGGCAGGTGGCTAGTTCCAATGGATATCTCTTCTACAACTCGCAGGATTATTTGCACAAGATGGCCACGGAAAGCTACACGGGCGGTGACCCCCCGAATCCACGTCTTCTCAGCTTGATGGCGCGAACATTTTCGCACTGGCGCGACTCATGGATGCAGCGCCAGACATTTCCTCGTCTGCCGCACCTGGAGACACTGGTTGATCCTAAGGAAAAGGACAGCATCCTGAAGAAACCGGTGCCAATTCGCAAAGGGTTGGCTAACCACAAGACGCTGGCCGAACTTCTCTCACACCATGGCAACCCAATCGCGCGCAACAATGGCCTCCTGCGCATCGAAGCTAAGGAGCTGCTCGTTGGCGTCATTCCAGACTTCACGCTAGGTCGCGGCAAAGAGGTCATGCCATACCTGACAAAGGACGAGACAATCGCCTTTTGGGTGAAGGCGCAGCTTAATGAATGGTCTGCCATGGGCCACGTCGTTCCTGACTATGAGCGGTTGGTCAACCAAGGACTCGGTGGGCTCATTAAGGAGTTGCAGGATCATCTTGAGAAGGTGCCCAACGAGGACAAGGCTAAGAAGGGCAGTGCGGCCGTCTTTTACCAGTCCTGCATCGACTCTCTGAAGGGCGTGCAGGGGTATCTGAGAAACTGGGCAAAGCTTGCCACACAAGCTGGTCTCAAGGCAGAGAACCCAGAAGATAAAAAGAATATGGACGAGGTCGCCCATCGCCTGAAGCGTCTCATAGAGGAGCCTCCCCAGTGCTTCCACGATGCAGTTCAGCTGATCTTCTCCTTCCATTGCTGCCTTCACTTGGTCGGCGAGCTGACCTCGTTGGGTCGTCTTGACCAGATCCTCTGGCCGTTCCTTCAGCGCGACAAAATTCCCGCGGACCGCGCGCAGGAGATCATTGACTGCCTGTGGATCAAGATTGGCGAAAACGCCTTCTTCAACCGAGCCTTTATTTATGATTATGTGACATATGGTACCACGTCGGTCTGTGGGGTGGGAGGCAACTTCCCTCAGGGCGGCGGCATCAACCAGTGGGTGCAGCAGATCACGGTTGGGGGTTACAAGAACGAAGAGGGCGACGAGGCTGTCGGTGGCGCCAATCTGGTGACCATGCTCTGCTTGAGAGCGGCGCGGCGCATTCCTGTCAACGCACCCACTCTGTCGCTGCGCGTGTACAAGGATATGCCGGCCGAGTACCTGGAGGAAGCGGCTCGAGGTATCTTGGCGGGTGGCGCACAGCCTATCTTGTATAACGACGATAAACTGTGCGAAGCGCTGCACAAGAGCGGCGGGGGCGTTGATCGAAAGTGGTCGCGTCACTATGCCGCAGACGGTTGCTACGAGCCAATGTTCAACGGCGCGTCGGAATTCACTTTCAACAACGTCGCTCCCATGTTGGCGTTGGAGCAGACCATAAACCAGGGTGCTACCTACGGTAATGCCGGACCGGAACAACTCAGGGGCATGAAGCAGACCTTCCGGTCCCCGCCCGCAAAAGAGATCAAGTCATTTGACCAGCTCAAGAACATGTTCGTCGATCAGCTCGAGTGGCTCGTGGTGGGATGCTACAACCTCATGCTTAGCAACTACGGAAACCTGGCGGATATCTGCCCAAGCCCGTTGCTTTCTCCCTTGATTGACGGCTGCATCCAGAAGGGCAGAGACCAGACGAACGGCGGAGCACGGTTTCATATCATTGCCCCGTTGTGCGTCGGTGTGTCGAACACTATCGACTCGCTGTACGCCATCAAGAAGCTCGTCTACGATGCGACCAGCGCCCTGACTACCCTTCCGGAGCTACTCAACTGTCTGATCTGCGACTGGGGGTACAACATGATCGAGCCCTATCAGAACCAGCTCTCCGGGTCTGCCGATGCCGGTTCGCGTGCTCTGCGGTACCAGGAGCTGAGGCTGTCTGCTATGGCCCTCCCGAAATGGGGGAGCGGGAATGAAGAAGTCAATGAGTTGGGTAACTGGGTCGTCAGCGAAGCGGTGCGGTTGTGCAATGAGGTGATTCGCAAGCCCCATCCGGCACTCAAGGAGACCCTCGACAATATCACCAAGAATTACAGCACTCCGGAGTTTCCATTCGAGTTTGTCGTGACGCCTGGTATCGGTACCTTTGAAGGGTATGTGGGCGATGGTATCCCATGTGGTGCATCGGCAGATGGTAGACGTAATGGGATGCCTATTGCGTCTGACCTGTCGCCAGTGCCGGCACCACAAGACTTGCCGGCCAACCCGGCGTTCCGCAATATTTACCAGTCCATGAAGTCTGTCAAGTACGACAGCATTGAGCTTGGGTTGTCTAACGCGTCTCCGGTGGACATGAACATCCCGGAAGACTTCCCACTGGAGAAACTGCAGGAGTTTGTAAAGGCGTATGCCAGGGGCGAAGTCGGTGGTAACCTCATCACGTTGACATGTGCAGACTTGGAGACATACCAGAATGCGTCAAAGGACCCGGAAAAGTACAACTTGGTGAGGGTGAGAATGGGTGGTTGGACAGAGTTCTACGCGACCATGTTCCCTGCTCACCAGGAGCAGCACCAAAGGAGGCAGTACTTTACTCCTTAACTGTATGACTCGTTCCCCGTATGCTGGGAAGATATAAGGAATTGAGGTCAACAGTATTGAGTGCATGTTAGCAAAAAAAGGGGTCTTTGAGCACCGCATGATATACGTCTCCTATGAACAGGTTTAAGTTTAGAATGATCATGCCCCATGAGCCTTGAGAGATTTGACCGTATCAACGATGGACTCTTCCAGACTTCTCCACTTGATGCCCAGGAGTTTTGTGGTAGTAGAGTTGTCGAACTTGTACCGTTTGTTTTCGTCTGGAAGCTCGCCTCCCTTAGTCTCGTCAGTGGGTAGTTTACTGGCGTCGTCAGGGAAGTTCTTGCGGATGACGTCTGCAATCTGCTTGTTCGAGAAGAGCCCGGCGGTCGTAAAGCAGCGTTTGCCGCCGGCTTCAGGGACCTCCAGGCCAGCCTTGATGTGTGCGTCTGCCACGTCGCGCACGTCGATCCAGATGAACGCCGCGCCCGTGTCGGGTATGCCGCCGCCCTCGCGCCACTTGCCTTGCAAGCACGCGACGATACGTTCGTTGCTCGTGTTGATGGAGTCGAGACTGGCAAGGTAGTGCACCACCGGGCCGAAGACCATGGGGGGGTTTATCGTGACCAGATCGAAGGAGGGCTTTTGTTGTTGGGAGACGAAATCCCACGCGGCCTTCTCGGCCAGCTTCTTGGAGGCCCGGTAGGCGGTCGCGGGGCTGTTGTGGATGTCCTGCAGGGCGACCGGGTTCCAGGAGCTCTCGGAGAATGTGTGGGATGGCGAGGTCATCTTGGATTCGTCGAGGATGGCGGCGAACGACGAAGTGACGACTACCCGGCGGACGCCCGGGGCGGAGCGGGAGATGGCGCGCAGGATGCTGGTCGTGCCGATTACGGCTGGGTCTATGAGTTCTGTTTTTGGGTCCTCTATGGAATGTGTTAGTATATTTGGGTTGGGGGGGGGGGGGCTTATTACTGAATTTGAAGTGGAAGGGACTGGCCGTGTGCAGCACAACCTCGAGACCAGAAATCTTGACGACTTCATCAAAGGCGTCCTCCTTCGCAATGTCCGGGACGATGACTACTACTAAAGCACCGGAGGAGGCCTTGTCCGGGTACGCCTCGCGGATCTTGGAGGCTTTCTCTTCGGAGCGTACGGTGGTTACCACGCTGTGGTTCTTTGCTAGCAATTGCTCCAAAATGTGGGCTGTAATAATTAACATCCATGTTAGTAAACTGGGGGTATCTTGATGTTGTGAGAGAGGGGAATGTACTCACCGGCAATGAAGCCGGAGCCACCGGTCAAGAGTACTTTTGTCATATTTTGTTTCTGTGTATTATTAATAAGTCGTCTATATATATATGTGAGATTGCTTCTTGTACTGCCGGTGACTGGACACGATGAAAATAACTATTACACAGAAATTTTGGGAACTTTTGGAAATTTGCCAGAAGCAAGTTGTGAGCTCCGATACGGGGAGATTTCTTTCGGTATATATACGTCCGGCAGAGGGGTTCGGTAGGTTCACCCAGTCCATAGAGAGACCGGAGCTCAATGAGGTGCTTTGCCCCGCTGCGGGACATGTTCCTTAATGCGTGTGTGCCAATTGTTGTGGGGTAACATCCACTAACGTCACTGAAGGTTGGTGTGCTTACAAACAGTATGGATATGCAAACGGCCTGCCCGTTTATGCGGAAGCCCCACTGTCAGCCGGTTGCATTAGCGTCCGCCAGACGGTAATAACGACAGCTAGTTGATAAGCTGTATCCATCGGCGTTAAGCAGCTGAAGAATACGCCATCGCAGTCACCGATGCTAGATATTATTCACAGATGGGAAGTAAGCGGTTGTTATGGATGTTATTCCGACAGCTGTCATTAATCGCCTTTTCCGTAACATACGGGGTAGCGACTTGACTCATACGACCTGAGGTATTACCGTACATACGGATCGATATCCATTACATCCGCAGTCGGCGGGCCGCGTTCAAGTTCCTTGATCCGGCTGAGTATACCCTCCTTCCAAACCGCATACTCCTGTTTCTTCCTCTCGGAAAGGTAGTCATATCTGTCCTGGAACATGGTATCTGCTCTCCTGACCTTCCCCCCCCCCACTTCCACCCCGTTATCATTACCGTTACCATCCAGCTCCATTGCTTCATCAATGGCGTCAGCATTTTGTGCAATGAGATCTTCGATACCGTGAGCCCAATCACTCTCCAACCAGCCGTGTCGGTTTATATGTAGCGTCGCGTTGTCGATGTCTTTTACTTTGACGCCTGTCCACCCTTCCCACCCCCCATCGTCTATGTCTGTACCTTTGGTGGGTAGGGTGAGTGTAGATCGGGCTTTTTGCAGGGTAGTGACGACATCTTTCCGAGCCCGGATGTATCGTTCCTGATCAAGATCTTTTCCAGGGAAGGTAACGCCTTTCCAAACGATCAGGTACAAAGCCCCGAGCAAGGGAACCAAGTTGGATGTTATCCAGCTGTCAGTTGTCCGTTTGCCGTGGGGCGTAACGATCGTTTCCACGCCTGCCATTATCACTGGTCCTATCTGCGTGGTGTTGAGCTCCTTGCAGAGGAAGCGTACTGTTGGACGCATCCATGGGGGTAATGGAGTGCCGTTGGAGGATGAGGAAGAGGGTTTCTTGGAGGAGGTGAGGCGCAGCTTTGAGGGTGTACTTGGTTTGTTGGGTGTTCCGGGTCCTGCCGCGCGGAATTGGGCTAATGAACGGTCCTTGCTGGGGGTAATTCTGGACCGGCTCGGGGTGCCGGGTGAAGCACCCAACCCATTGTCACGTTCGGCATCTCTGAACCGACGCTTGGAGCCCGGTGTCCCACCGGGTGTACGGCCTGGAGTAGCTGCTGTAGCTGGTAAGATGCTGTCCAAGTGGTTATAGAGGCGCTTGTAGATACGCGGTGGGATTGGTGGGCGTGGATCTATTGGTGGGAGATTTAATTGTATTTTTAGACTGATATGAGGTCAGCGAAAGGAGTGGTGAGAGCGAGGGAAGGAGAATGTAGGTACCGGTCACATGCGATATGTGCGCATGCATATGGTCGTGCTACTTCTTCGTCTGCTTTCAATGTGCTTGCGCGGTGACGAGATTGAGCTAGGAGAGAGCTAGCTAGCTCTGTGAGTGGTTGTGGGAGGGTTGAGTTGTGAGTTGGGAGGAGGGAGAGGAGGGTTTGTTCTATTGAGCGGTTCATCCCCACAGAACTAGACCAAGCGATGAGGGCTCTGATAATAAGATGCAACAGTCACAGTTCCGATTGCATGGATAAAGCAGTGGAAAAGCCGAATAGCGCCTCGTTCTCACTCATTCTTACCGGGACAAATGTATGGGAGACGCGACACGTGCCCATCATCAACGGCCAACGCCTGATCACGTGCACGGTGGCACGACCGGACGGCGAAAACCGGGGTGGCGCTTTCCACCCGCTCGCCCAGAGAGAACGACAGAGAAAGCGCAACCGTGCATCGGTCATTTCTCATCCAACCCGCGGCTTGCATCACACGTCCCAACAGCCAACTTTTCTGGGGGTGCAGAGCGGTTGACAATATGGCTTTCCACACCAGTGGGTTGCCGGTGAGTTGCTTCCAACCCTTAACTTTCTTTCAGCTGTTTCAATGCTGACAGTCTTTGAACAGAGCATCGCAGCTGCGACCGCGGACCTGTGGCCATCGATTGCGAATACCCTGATGGTCCCGTGGAGAGGCTCGACTTCCCCGAAACCGAGATCACTGCAGCGGCGTACTGCATCAACAGTCACAGCCCCAGCACCAGCACCTGCGACCGGGAGAGCAGCAGCAATAGAGCAGAGCAATAGCGCTGTCTCTGCGCCGGCGACTAAGAGATCCGAACTCCCCGACTTTCTTCGTGATGCAATCTTGCCACAACCGCAATATATCGTCGCCGGCCGGAGCGTGGCAAACCTCTCTCCTAGCAACATCTCTTCAGACATGGCGGCCATGCCGCAACGCTCGTTAGCCATGGCGAATCCCCTCATCCGCCGTTCCTTTTCCGCATTGATGTCGCGGCCGCTGGGTCACGCGATGCCCGGTTTGCGCGCATTGCACACCTACCAGCCGAGTCGCATGCAACCCTTCCGATGGACAGCGAACCCGCAGACACTTCAGTACCGAGGCTTTGGCACCGGCGGCATCTCGCGCAGTCTTCTCGCTAGCCGTGAGGCTGCCGCGAACCGGAATCCCAACAGCGCAACAGCCCAGAACGCATTCTACCAGGTCCTTCTCAAAGCGAACATGCCTGCCATAGTAGTGGAGAGGTATCAGTCTGGACGTTTCGCAACGAGTGAAGCGGCCGATGAAGCGTATCAAAAGGCTCTTGCAATGCTCAACGGTTCCAGCGCAGTGGCCGGTCAAGCCGATTCCGCTATTCACGCGAGCGGGCTCACGCCGACTCAGATCCAAGCTGTTGGACAGGCAGTGGCAGCGCACACCAAAGGCGGTAACATGGCCATGGCTGCCGCTGGACCTGGAGTCGCCGGTAAGACCGGTCCTCTTCACGTCATCGTCGATGAGACCTTCGGTAGTGCTGCTCTCCGCTGGATCAAGTTCGTCCTGTACTTCTGTCTCTTTACGTACCTCAGTTTGGTCGTCGTCACTATGCTCATCGATGGTTTAAACACGTTCAAGCGGCCTGGTGGAAAGGTTGACAACACTGAAGCGAAGGCTGAGAACCAGAAGGCCCGCTTCGCCGACGTCCATGGCTGCGACGAGGCGAAGGAGGAACTCCAAGAGCTGGTCGACTTCCTGCGAAACCCTGACAAGTTCTCCAATCTCGGCGGCAAGCTACCCAAGGGTGTCCTGCTTGTCGGCCCCCCTGGAACCGGGAAGACGCTCTTGGCTCGTGCCGTCGCTGGAGAGGCTGGCGTGCCCTTCTTCTTCATGTCAGGCAGCGAGTTCGAGGAAGTCTATGTCGGCGTCGGTGCCAAGCGTGTCCGGGATCTCTTCGCGTCAGCCAAGGCCAAGTCTCCGTCTATCGTCTTCATCGACGAGTTGGATGCTATCGGTGGCCGACGTAACTCGAGGGATGCCACCTATGTCCGACAGACACTGAACCAACTTCTGACCGAACTCGACGGATTTGAGCAGAACAGCGGTGTTATTATCATTGCTGCCACTAACTTCCCCGAGTCTCTGGACAAGGCCCTCACTCGCCCTGGCCGTTTCGATCGCCATGTTACTGTGTCGCTTCCCGATGTCCGCGGTCGTATCGCCATTCTCAAGCACCATGCCCAGCGGATCAAGGCAGCTGCCGACGTCAACCTCGAGGCCATTGCTTCCCGCACCTCTGGTCTTTCCGGCGCCGAACTTGAGAACATTGTTAACCAGGCCGCCATTCACGCTAGCAAAACCAAGGCTAAAGCTGTGTCGCAGATCGACTTCGAGTGGGCCAAGGACAAGGTTATCATGGGTACTGAGAGAAAGAGTATGGTCATCACCCCTCGCGAGAAGGAGATGACGGCGTATCACGAGGCTGGTCACGCTTTGGTTGCGTTCTTTGCTAGGGACACTGCGAGCGAACTCTACAAGGTCACCATCCTTCCCCGCGGCCAGAGTCTCGGACACACGGCCTACCTCCCCGAGATGGACAAGCATTCCTACACCGTCAAGGACTACCTGGGCTTCATCGATCGCGCCATGGGCGGCAAGGTTGCCGAGGAGATTGTGTACGGCAACGAGCTGGTGACCTCTGGTGTCAGTTCTGTAAGTGACTACCCGGTAATTTCTGTTGGTATCCTTGAAACTGACTGATCATGTAGGACCTTGATGCGGCCACCCGGACGGCATGGCAGATGGTAGCCCAGCTCGGCATGTCGGAGAAGCTCGGCCCTGTCGAGTATCTGCGCAAGTATGAGCAACTCAGCTCAGAGACCAGAGCGATGGTCGAGTCCGAGGTCAAGAGAGTGTTGGATGACTCGTACAGCCGCGCAAGGAACCTCCTCTTGTCGAAGCGCAAGGAACTAGACCTGCTTGCCAAGGCACTGGTCGAGTACGAGACGCTGGACAAGGCCGAGGTCGAGAAGGTCATTCGCGGCGAGAAGCTTAAGGGTCGTATCGCCGTTCCTCCTGGTCCCATGGCCATCCCCAAGCCTGTCGAGACTATGGAGCCCGGCTTGCCGATACCACTCACTGATCCTGTACCGGGCAGCGGTGGCGGGACAGGCACCGGAGCTCCTCCTGCGCCGGCACCACCTCCGGCTGCCGCTGCTAGTGATGATGCTTCAGATAAGGAGAGTAGGTGATGATAAATATCTCAACTCATGTGTGGAGTATATTGGGTGGCGAATTGGTTTATCATGGACCAGATTGATGGCAATGCATAAGCAGGCGTTTATAAGATGTCAGGTATATTTTTAACAGGCATGTGTTAGCTCCACAGCGGATAACTAACAGCGGTGTGCTTCTTTTGTACTCTAAAATAGGTGTCATAGCATTTCATTGGTATCCCTCCGTTTGTTGATTAAATTTGTTGCAAAGTAATGTTCAGATGTCCCAGCATTTAACAGTTTTTGTAAGTGCAAGTTAGGGCACAGTAAAAACTAGTGACCGTTGGACTACCCTGACAAAATGCACCAACTGTATCATCTTAGGACTGTGGGCTTCATGTAGAGCTACTTGTGTGTATCTCGTGGTAAACATGGAAAGTTGATAAACACTAGGGCTCTCAGTGAGCCTGCGTACTGTGGCTTTGTAAGTGGTGGATGGCGGCTAATTACTGGTGGATGAGATGGTCACGACAGACAATACGAACTGTACCCCTGCGCATGTTACTGCAGGTGTGTGTTACAAACGCTGTATCTTACAAACGCTGTATCACAAAGACTAAGGATCACAGGTGGCCTTTTCTGCAACAACATTAGAGATCATGATCATCTTCTTGGCCTCTCCCCAACAAATCAAGCACCCAATATCCGTACGGGGGGCTAGAGACACCATCCTGCATCGTTCAGCCCATTGTCTAAGCGCTGACAGCAAGATCCACCGTAGGATCAACCGAACTTCAGCCACGCTCCAACCAAGTCACGTGGGAGGCTAATGTTCCACTGCATTGGCTTCCGCTCGATTAAGTTTAGCACGGAGCTCTGGATCTTGTTAGCGGCAGCCACACTGAAAAGGGTTGCTGAATTGCCGCCAGGTGCCCGAGTCCCATTTCGCAGCGATACACCAATCAAGGACATTTGGGAGCAAGAGCACCCATCGTCAAGCATTTGGCCATTCAAGTTACACCACTTCTATCGCGCTTTCTGGCGGATCTCGCATATCCTCTGGACACCCGACGGGCGTGGAGAGCGCATCGCATTCTTGATAATCGCATCCAAAAATACAGTGGCCTTCAACACCGTCCACAGTAGCAACGAACCGTTTTGGCTTCGCAGCCTTTCCCTCTTTGGAACTCACCCACTTTAATTGATCAGCCCAGATTCCTTCTCAATCGACCCATCGGCGACAAATTCCATACACAGTAATCAGCCTTCCACGCACACGCCCCAACCCCCGCCCGCTCTGCTGTCCGAAGCGACCAACACACTCCCATTATCGCTCCCAGGTGACTGTGAACTTCGCATTTGCCGACTCCACAGCTCCCGGTGTGCACAAGCGAACGATCCGGAGCCGGTCGGCGATCTGCCAGGCCACCAGCAGCTTCGCCTGTTTGAATTGAAACAACCGCCGGAGTCCACGTCGTCGCCAAACGCCCCTGGAAATTCGGACGCATGTAGCATCCGGTATCATGTCCACCGAAGCGATTGGCGCTGCGGCGCCTGAAGCTACAATCGTCATGGACGTCGAACAGCAGAAAGAGCCGCAGTCCGAGAGCTCCAAGGCGACTGGGCTGCACTCGCCACCCGACAGCAACAAGATGAACCTCGATGGTAGCGACTCGGAACTCAGCGATCTTGACGACGTTGAGGAGAAGCTTAGAGACACGCCCAAAGCTAAGCCCGCGGCAACGCCCGAGCCCGTTTCCGAGCCTGTGCCCGAGCCCGTGGTAGAGGATATCGGCGAGGTCCTTCCGGACCACTACTCAGGAACCGTCCCGGTCTTCAGGCCTACCATGAAGCAGTTCCAGGACTTCAAGCTATTCGTAAGTAACCGTCGCTTCGTCCAGCTCGTTCACGACAGCGCGCACAATGCTAACAGAGTTCGTCTAGATGGAGAAGGTCGACCGCTACGGCATGAAGTCGGGCATCGTCAAGATCATCCCTCCCGAAGAGTGGAAGAGGTCGCTCCCGAAACTGGACGAGCTTGTTAAGCAGGTCCGAGTTCGCGAGCCTATCAAACAAGACATCATGGGCTCCAATGGAACCTATCGACAAGTCAACATTCTCCACCAGCGATCTTACAATCTGCCGCAATGGCGACAGTTATGCGATCAGAGCGAACATCAGCCGCCCGCGCGTCGAGGAGAGCGCCGTGCGAATGCCGAGAAGCACAAGCCGGCCACTCGATCTCGTGCTGCTGCTGCTACGTCATCGAGCGCTGCAAAGAAAACGACCAAAACCACGGCGAAGAAGAGGCGAGGAGGGAGGGCAACTCGGAGGTCTACGCGTGCAGCCAAGAAAGATGAGTCAGATGACGAAGAGGAGCGCCCGATGACCCCCGTCTCGCCGGAAGTTGAGGAGGAGGAGGTCCATGAATCGATAGAGGAGGATCCCGGCATCAAGGCAGAAGAATGCGAGGATGATGACGATGCCCCTATAGTGCGCAGAATGGGGTTTACGAGACAGTCGAAACCCAAGACGCAATCAACATCGGCACGCCGGAAATACATTCGTCGCGAAGGATCTGCCAAGATAGACGAGGCCGCATTCAAGGACTGGGACTATCACATGGATGTCTCCGACTACACACCTGAACGCTGCGAAGAGCTGGAAAGGATATACTGGAAGACACTCACCTACGCCCCTCCCCTTTACGGGGCTGACTTACCAGGGACCCTCTTTGATGAATCGGTCAAGATATGGAACCTGAACAAGCTGCCGAATCTGCTGGATGTGCTGGGCACCAAAGTGCCCGGGGTCAACACGGCATACTTGTACCTCGGAATGTGGAAGGCGACCTTTGCCTGGCACTTGGAAGATGTTGATCTGTACAGCATCAACTACCTGCATTTTGGCGCGCCAAAGCAGTGGTACAGTATTTCCCAGGGCGACGCACGACGGTTTGAGTCTGCCATGAAGAACATCTGGCCGACAGAAGCGAAGGCGTGCGACCAGTTCCTCAGACACAAAGCGTTCCTCATCTCACCAGCACACCTCAAGCAGCACTACAACATCACCGTCAACAAGTGCGTCTCTTACCCAGGAGAATTCGTCGTTACATACCCTTACGGATACCACTCGGGCTACAATCTCGGATACAACTGCGCAGAGGCCGTCAACTTCGCCCTCGATAGCTGGCTGCCGATGGGAAAGATTGCCAAGAAATGCCAATGCGCTCAAGCTCAGGACAGCGTCTGGGTCGATGTGTACGAGATTGAGCGCAAACTCCGCGGAGAGTCGACAGAGTATGAAGAGACTGAGGACGAGGAGGAGGAGGAGGAGGAAGAAGAGCACGAGACTGGTCTTCCAAGTCCTCCGGCAAGCCATACCGTCAGAGTCAAGGCCCCGCGGCGGAAACGTAAGCGGAAGGTCAAAGAGAACGAGAAGGATGGCCAACCGAAGGCCAAGAAGGTGCGGCTGCGTCTCAAGATGCAGGCAGAGCCGCCCTGCTGCTTCTGTCCCAACGATATTCCCGGTGCAGAGATCCTACCCACTGACGATGGTCGTAAAGCGCATCGCCTCTGTGCGCTTTATCTTCCCGAAACGTACATCGAGACGGTGGACGGAAAAGAAGTGGTTGCAAACGCTGCGAACATCGACCAGGCCCGCTTGGATCTCAAATGCTTGTACTGCCGCTCGAAGAAGGGAGCCTGCTTCCAGTGCTCTGAGAAGAAGTGTGCGAGGTCATACCATGCAACTTGCGCGCCAGCGGCCGGAGTGTTTATCGAAGACCAAGAGGTGCCGGTACTTGGCGAAGATGGAACTGAATACAAAGAGCAGGCGTTCGAATTCCTCTGCCGCTTCCACAGAACGAAGCGGGACAAGAAGTATGACGGAGATGCCCTGGAGGATAACCCGCAGATTCGCAAGGCTGCGGCGGCCCTCAAGAAGAATGACATCTGCCAGATGCAGTATTATCGGGACGACATTTTCGCTGGCGTGGTGGCGGAGAACCGCCATGATGAGGAAACACTGCTCCTTGACGTTATTCCGAGCGGGTATGTTGATGTCGGCAAGCAATCGACTAGAGGAACTAGACTAACAGTAAGCAGGGATCGGGTTGAGGTTGAATGGAAGTGGCTGCTTTTGCCTGATGCGGCAGACTTCCGCCTTCCCAAGGCATCGGCGAATGCGATACCAATGCCGACGTGTCGCAAGGCGCAGAAGGAACTCAACGCGAAGCGGCCCGTGGACGATTTGCCAAGGAAGGACGACGAGTTTGTTCAGGGATTCACTTGGGCTGAGTTCCACACTTGCGAGAAGATCAAAAACCCAGAACAAGTGAAGGTAGACTTGTCGAAGGAGTACCAGGTGTGGCACTACCTGGGGAAAACATCAACAGAGGCAAAGGCGCAATACACCGAAGATCCTGCAAAACCACTGCACAATCACCGGGGCAACTTCCTGCAGTCAATACCAAAGCCTAAAGTGCCCGCGTTTCCAGCACCTGCTGCTGCCGCTGCCGCTGCTACTCCTCTGATGCGTCTGGCCCCTCAGCCGACACCGTCCTCTTCTGCAAAACCTCCATCGCAAGAGGCCGCCAAGCCATACGCCTATAAGCCGAGATTGCCCGTCGACAACTTTGAGAACACGTTTCTGTCACAGAAGTTTGCACCCACGAACCCCGGACAAGCCGCTGCCATTCAGCCCGCTGGATTTCGACAGCTACAGCCTCAGCAGCAACTTCAAGGACCGCAGCCTAATCCCGTGCAGACACAACCCGGGCTTCAACAGCAACGCCTCCAGCCACAGCCCGGACCACAGCTGCAGCCGCGACCGCAGAAGCCGCAGCAGTCGCCTCTGCAAGTCATGCAGTACCAGCCCACCAGCCACAAGAAACCTCGGACTAAGGGTCCGCCTACGAACACGGTTTATTCATCGGATCGCTTCGCGCCTGTCGGAGGTAGTAATGGAATCCCGCAGCTTCCCGGCTTGACCTGGCCCCCCGCTCACATGAAATCAGGGCATTACTCTCAGCCTCAATCCAGAGACTGGGCCACTACCGTGCCGATGACGTCGTCGGCTCTGAAGAATCCGAAAGCTGCCCTCCCGGCAGACGGCGGCGCGGCGGCGCAGCCACAGTTTAGCGCATACCAAAAGTACAGCTTCTTCCAGGTTCATCATAATAGGTAGGGCAAGCGAAGTGTTTTTGCGTTATCTCTTGCTAATTCTAAAGTAGGAACTCGTCGAGATACCGAACACCATATGGCCACTGGGGCGGGTTTATCAATGGATACGAAGGCAACCTTCGGGAGTTTCTGATCCAGGCACAAAAGGCGCTGAACGGCAAAGGCAAGGGGCTGATTAAGAACATTCCGCCGTCGCTGTTGCAGCCCTTGCAACCAAGGATCAGCGCCTCTCCTGCACCGAGCCAAACGTCCCAAGCTGCGCAATCGCCATTAAGCCGATTGATCGACCCTCTTCTGCAGTCGCCTAGTCCACGGACCCCATTCTCGTCCGATGCCCGAGCAGTCGACCAGGCGCGGCGGAGCCCGTACAGCAGTCCAACTACAGTATCGTCATGCGAGATCAAACAGCCTGGATCGCTTCCTTTGCACCCTGCAATTCGGCCGCAGTACGCGGCTACGAGGCAGCAGGATGTGACTGCCAACACACCGCAGCAAGTTTGGAATGCCCCTGCCCAGAACTTACCGATACAGCCCCCACCACCGCCACCACGACTACCGGTTCAGGCCCCCGTCGCCTCCAAGAGTCCGGACCGGGTTAGGCATAACCCCAGCCCTGTCCCTTTGACACCTTATATGATGGCAGCCATACCTTCCGTTAGAGAAGGATCGATGTCCACCACACCCATCTACCCTCCGATGCCTACTCACACGAACCATCCTCCGCAGCAAGCGGTTCAAGTGGCTCCCGCTGCGAAGGGGCCATCATCTCCTTTCCTACCAATCGACCCGTCATTGCTGCAGACACCGTACACGAGCGCTGCACCAAGTCAACCTCCAGCTTCCAAGATGCAGGCGACTCCACCGCCACCTCCAAAAGCTGAGGCGACATTCCGGCAACCATCCCTGAATTACCAGTGGACTGCGCCAGCACCAATACAGGCGGCGGCTCCTTTTTCCGAAAACATCGACCCAATGCTGGACCCAATGTTGCAACAAGCGTATCAGCCGCCACCTGATGTGGAGATGGCGGATCTCAACGAGGCTTACTCTGCTACAGACTTTCCCGAGGTACCAACCGACTCAACGGCATTGGTCGAGAGGATGATGCAGAATCTTAAGAGGGCGAGTCAGATTGGCACTGCACAGTAGGACTGGGCTTAGTGCTGTGATTCGGACTTGGGGGTTCGATATCATTGTCGTGGTACATACAAGGGGGTCATTGTTATACTTTTTTCTTCTTTTTGATCACTTTTACGGTGTTGGTGTTGACATTGGTGTAAGCGCGACGATCACGGACGATACAACGCGGCTTGGGGGAAGGAACAGGCGTTAAAAAGGTTGACTTGGGTTCACACGTTCAAACGGATGGCCAACACGGCCCCACGGGGATTTTTTACGTTCTTACGTTCCAGCTACTTACAAGAGAAGCTGTGTATGACTTATCAATAGCGAAAATGAGCTATTGGACTGTATGATTGGATTTTTCTGGGTTTGAAGTACATACATTACACATTACAACCAGGTTTACAGCGAATTGTGTGTGGGTAAGCGATTGGGAGCTGGGGAGTGATGGATATTGGATTGATTGGATGAATGGATGGGAAGGGTTAGCAACAGTAGTACCTGTAGTTTTAGCAATAGTACAAACATTTGCATACTGTACAAAGCCTTGCTCATACCGATGCTATCTGATGGAAGCGAAGGGAACCAGCCTGCCAACTGCCAAGGCGGGGAAAAAGTTGGCGGGAAGGGGGGTCCAACAACTTCCAAGGATCGAAGGATATGTTCGCGTGGGCTCGGGCTGGAGTTGGTCTGGATAGGTAATAAAATGATCACCGAGCCGAACGCACATTCTTGTTACAGGACCCTGATTTTTTTCCCTGCATGTCGCAGCCCGCGCACCACACCACACACACCACAACGCGGCCTTGCATCCATCCTGCAACAGTCAGCCCAGTGACGTCAGGCTATGACATCCCAAACCTGCACAACTTGTAAACAGAAATTTCCTTGCTTGCTTCCTTGCTTGCACATGATTTGGGATCAATCATTTAAAGGGTTTGGGACGGACCGTTTGTTTTTGGGATGGAGTTGTTTTTTTCCCCCCATTTGCAGTTAATGTCAAGTTTAAGCATTTCAACGGTCAACGGTCTCGCACGCCAACCTTTCCACCTTTCCCCTTTGCGATTGCTCCCCCCCACAAGGCTCACTTACACAGGGGGGCACTTCAAACCCACCATCCCAAACCACCACCACACTTACACAAACCCACCCTGCACATTTATATATACGGCCGTTCACCCTCAACGTACGCAGGGCAAATTTCGTAAATCCCCCAAATGCCAACAGTTCTCGGCCTGACCAACGACAAACCCTCCAAACCCTCCTCCTCTTCCAGTTCAAAAATGGGTGGTGGTGGTGGTGGCGGACGACTAGACACCATCTCGAAGCGCAACCACGCCGCAGCTCTGGAGATCGAGACCCTGTTATGGCGCGCCCTGTGCGACAGTCCGGAAGCAGCAAAGGAGTACATGGCAGACGACTGCATCATGATCAATCCTTTGTTCGCTGGCAGCAGCAAGCCGATGGGCAAGGACACCGACCCGAGCATTGACAAGATATTGGAGGGGCAGGAGCCGTGGACGAGCTTTAGGATTCATGGGGACCCGCTGGTCGTGGAGATTGATCTCATGGCTGTCGCGCTGTGTTACAAGGTGTCGCTGTTCAGGCAGAGTAAAAGGGGGAAGGGCAGCATGAGGGAGGTGGTTGCCAGTGTTAGCAGTTCGTGGAGGCAGACGGCGGGCGCGGATTGGTTGCTTTGTGCGCAGCATGTTGCTTATGCTGATGATGATGATGATGAATAGCCGACCAGAGGGAGGCCCGGGGGGGTTATGTTCGTAGGACTAAAAACCAAAACGGAAAAAAACACAACAAAGGGTTAGGAATGGGCTGGAAGTCCAGGGGGGTATGAGGGAAGGGTGGATGTTGGGTAATGTTTTTGACTTTATGGCGGCGCTCATGGTTGGACTGGATTGTTCGGACGGTCACTGTAACTAACTACCTAATTATGTCACTCGGTTATGTACGGAATGAAACTCATTACTTGTCAGGATCCATTGAAACGAGCGGCTCAAGAAGCAGTGATGTAGAAAGAAGTGTGCGACAAACACAAATAAAACAATAAAGAGGATAAGAACTATGAGGAAGACAAGATCGAGCGCAGCGAGCTGCCCGCCGGAGGCACCCACACTTATAAGGGGTGTTATATCGGTTTAGGCACACCCCAACCATCTTCCCTCAGCAATCTGAGAGCATCATCGTATCCCACTTTGCCGTTGCTTGTGCAGAGCCCCCTTTTCGGGTCGCGATCTGGACCGGGGTCATTTAGTTGCTGGACGACTCGGGTATGTTGTCTTCCGACTTCTAGGATAGTTCCCCCTTCGAGGTCAGGGTCTTCTAGACATCGCAACATAGCCTCTGCTACTTCCTCGGGAGTAGCCCAGGAGTCGTGTTCCTCGTCTACATAAGCCAGTTTCTCAGGGTGGTCTGTCCATAATGGCGTCCGTATCACACCGGGTGCGACGGCGTTGACTCTGACGTTGACCTCGGAGTCGAGAGGGGCCATGCTGCGGACAAAAGCGGATATGGCGGCTTTTGAGGCGCCGTATATTGGGTTGCTGAATAGGGGTAACTGTGCGGCCACTGAACTGATGTGTACTATCCGTTTCGGACTGGGTGCAGTGGGAGATGGGGTGGAAGCGGGCCTTGGATGAAGCCAGTACGAAAGAGCCATCTGGGTCGCACGGACGGGGTGGGTGAGGTTGATGTCCAACGTTGCATAGCGTGAATCGGAGAGGGTATCACGGGCTTCAGGGGAGGAATCGGGAGGGTGCCAAAAATTGGACCAGTGAGGCTCATAAACCCCGGCCCCGGGACAGAGAATGTCAAACCCGCCAAAGGTGTATACCGTCATGTCGAAAAGCTTCGTAAGAGCATCCCATGAGCGCACGTCTGTCGGAACGAAAAAAGCCTGGGGTGATGCATCAGGGGAATTGGCATAGCGGGCTAGGAGGGATTGGGCTTCTGGTCGGAGGGCTAGGTCTGCGAACACCACATTGCAGCCGTTGGATAATAAGAGGTCGGCAAAGGCCAGATTGATCCCTACATCATGTTGGAGGTTGGAAGAAATGGGTGTTAGGGAGAGGGGAAGACTGACCAGATCCCGCGCCGGTGACGATGGCTGTCTTACCTTTTACTGAAAACGGCTCGGCTGCCGGTTCAGTCGCCATCTCGGATGTTAGCTATGAGAAGTTCGGTGCTGTAGACGTCACTCAACAAGTTCCCTGGCCGCAAAGGGTTGCTAGGGCCGTGGTATTTAGACGCGTCCGGCGCAAGCCTACGGATGCGGGGTTGGAAGGGATCATTGTCGCGAACCCCCGAGGCAGCCCGACTCCGGAGTCTCACGTCGGGCGACACCCCGCGGAGTCTTTGCCGGCCGATGTTACTACCCCGCGTCGCTGCATGTTCATCGCGGAACCAATCCGGCAAGATGCGTGATTGGAGCGGATTGAGGGACTACAGGTAACCTAGTCGATCTTACTAGCGCCACGGGTCGCTCTCTGCGGATGCATGTCAGATTGGGAGGGAGTAAAGAACGATGGTCGGGCCTTCCATGTGAACATTGGTTACGTCACGGTAATGCGTTTGTCAGCATAAGATGCGCATCTCTCTGCCAGAAGTGCTCGCATCTTCTTTCTCACTTTCGTCTAATGTCTTCAGAGAACAACAACCACACCGTTCTCAACCTTAACCTGCTGGACAGCTTCGCCGGACTCGATCCTACATTCACAAAATCACTAAATGTTCACAGCAATCTGTCCGAGGCCAGATCCAACGCGGGAATCCTGCCGCACAACTTATTTGGCTTGTCGCCCAAGGCCAGACATGTTGGGAACGCCATTGTCGGCGGTCCGGTGAATTAACTGATATGGTTGATATGGACAATAATCATTTTGGAGCTGAGCCGTTACTTGAGTCCCCCAATCCAAGAGGCTGTGCCGTGCCGTGCATCTCTGTATGAGCGGACTGCGAGCCCGAACCGGACTCTGCTCTCTTCCCTGGAATGGACTCCAGCGTCACCCACTTCCCAAATTTGGACGCCGGTTTGCCGAACTGCACCCAGAATTTCCTACGCCCTCGTTTCACATTCGACAGCCAGGCGGCTCGCGAATTTGTATCGCTGAGTGCGTACAAGGCTCGCTTCCCGCCAGCGTGGTACATCCGCTGCGTCCCCCTGGATCGACAGGCTAAATTGGGCTCCTGCACACAAGCGAACCCGCAAACCTTATCGAAACGCTGTGCACGCACCAAAAAGGGGCTCGTTGCCATGCAGATACCGGCACATCATTTTCGGTTCCTACTCTGGGGGACGCCCTTCCAGCCTGTTAGAGTCAAAAGGAGAATCTAGGTTCACTAGTCCGGAAGGTTGTACTCTCCTGATGTTACTCTCCTTTTCTGACCACTTCCGAGTTTTCTGGGATACAAGCACGGAAAAATGAAGCGCTTTCGCTGTTTGTTGATATTATCATCGGTCCTCGTCCGGAAATCCGCTGCCGATGCTCAGTGTTACGGGATCAATGGCCAGAAAAACTCAGGACTATCGCCATGCAACAGTGCCGCGACAGGGACGGGAGGCTCACATGCTGCGTGCTGCGATGAGAGCCAGCAGGAGGCGTGTCTATCTAGCGGGCTATGCTTGGCAACTCAGCGCAACGACAACGTTACGTTCTGGGCAGAGGGATGCACGGATCCGGCAGGACTGGACGCTGCATGTCCGTCATACTGCGGAGCTTCGAGCCAGTTCATCTCGAGTAAGTTCTTCAACAAAAGCTGTCACGACGACGGCGAAATGGGTGTCTGTGATGGTGACGCACATGAATGTCAGCTTACATGATATCTAGTGCCGCTGCAGACATCGTACGCGATGATGTTCTGTGGTGATAGCTCATGGTGTTGCTGCTTCGACAACTTTGGCAAATCGTGCGACACAACACAATGCTGTACACGTAATTTTACTCTGACCAGGGGCATCGGTACCGTCGTTCGCCAGTTTGGCAATACAGGCTCAAGCAACAACATTGATGACGATAATCCGAGAGGTGGACCGAACGGCAACGGTAGTTTCGACTGGAGGGGCAGAGGGCTGATACCAGTGGTGGTCGCGGCAGTTGTGGGGTCACTGCTGCTTGCCATCATCGTGGCATTTGGCTTCACCTGGAGTCAAAACCGGCGGCTGAAGCGGCAGGTCGAGAATCTCCAGGAAATCAGCACAAAGACGTTGTCGTTCAGCACTATATCGGCACGGCCAAGCGTATCGGTGCAGCCATTGACCGCTACCTCTTATCCGCTCTCTTATCCACCAGAGCCTTATCCCGAGGAGCTTTTGTCTCCCAACGAATCCTATCACAATATTGTGAGGACGCTCTCGGCAAATAGACCGCAGAACTATTCGACATATCAGCCCCAACCGCCGACCCCTTCGAGCGCAACACAAGGTCCAGGGTTTGGCTACTTTCAGGGCCAACCCGCGGCTCCCGCCCCTCGGAGACCTTCGTGGTCCTCAAGAAATGTCAGGCATGCGGATAGCACTGCTAGCTTCTCTGAATTCATGGGTAGACAAGGGATTTCGGAGCTTCCTGCTGAGAAGGAGCCGCGGCACTTCTGACAGAGTGACTCTTAGTGGCAGTCTCTGCTAAAGAGATGAAGCCGGTGGCCTTGCACTGTATCATTCTCGATGTCGTATGGGGGATTCTTTTTTCTTTGAGGGTTTCTGCAAGAGGAGTACAAATGTACTCAATCGCGTCCGGCGTCCAGGAAGATAGTTGCCCATTTCAGATAACAATTCTTAGTAATACGGGATACCCTTTCTTTCTTCTTCGTTGTTGTTTTCGGTGGGCGTCCAAGGCTTATTACATTCCTACCCTCGGTTGATACTTGATTTTTTAAACGTCACACACCTTGTTTGTGCTCGGCGAAGGGAAAGGTTACATACACCAGAAATTTGTGTTTCGAAAATGTGCCTGCCTGCCTGCTTGCTCATCTCGAATGTGGGTGGGTCCGGTCGCTTGTGTGTGAACCAAAAGTGAATATGTATCCTCACGCGGCGGCGGCCCCACAACGAGCAGGTTTTGAGGGACCATATAGGTTCCCGTACCGCACCTCATCTTCAACGGGTCAGCAAGCCCTGTGTGGGGGGTAGGTGATCGGTAAAGGAGCGTCTGAGCAAGCCTGTGCGAGGGGCTACGGACATACCGCTGCCTAATAGAAAAGACCTAGGGTTCGAGTACGGTTCGGAGCAAACAAATATTCGATCGATGATTGGCCCCCTAATCCTATCGATCAGGGCGCAGTAGCTTCCATACCCACCTAACCTATCTTCAATCTACATGAGAGAATGAGGAGATTAGAGGGCTGGGCCGGCACAGAGGGCGCCCAAGTTCTTTTTTTGCTTTTATTGTGTTCTGTACCTGTGCCTGTGTGCTGTGATGGTAAAGTAGTACGTGTTGGTGTTTTGCGGGTTAATTAGAGGTCGCGTTCGAATCGCACCGCGTTCGGCTTCATTGTCGTGGTCCGTGGACCGTGGTACATTGCACCAGCTCGGTGCGCGCGCTACGGAGCACAGGTTACAGGGTACATACGGGGTACAGGACATGAGGGCTGAAGCATCATGCCGCAGACGGGTTCTAGCCCGTTTATGAAAGGTATCACCACTTCTCAGGATGTCATGAGAATTGCACTTTTCTTCAACACTTTCGTTCTAGAACTTTGAGGCCAGTGCATGTCATGACCTCAAACAACCTGAGGCAATCCAATAGCGACTAAGGCCTCTCAGATGATGGAAACGTTGTCATCATCAGAGTCAGCCTTAGCTGTCCTGCCTCGTATCTGCCCACCAAGCTACTAGCTCTGGGAATAATATCAAGAGATTTCCTTCACGAGGAAATATCGTGACTTAATTAAGGTGACTGTCCTTCCGTCCGGCCCTTCAAGGCTTCAGGTTTTAAATTGGTAATGAACATTGTTCCTCAGTCCTATAATCGCATTTTCAAATTTAGGTCTTGTGCATCTTCATGATCTTCAACACAATCCAATAGGAAACGTCTTAGATGAGGGATAGACCGTCGTCTTCCTACTGGCTGAAAAGTCCAGGAAGAGCCTCAGCTCCATTAGAATGTTCTTTCAGGGGCCATAAAGAATTGCATTTTTTTTTTGGCACTTTGAAGGTCCTTTCAGCACTTCGAGGCATTTTAAGGGCAACAAGTGCAAGTTTGCAATCCCATGATCGGACATAACCCAATCGCACATTGCTCTTAGATCACAGGAACGTACCCCATTGGATGGTTGGTATCGAGAGCTAGCCTGATATGGCAGGTGTGATGGTGTGTAAGTCCCCGCACGACCTTTTCAATGGTGACCATGGCGTCGGGTTAGCTATTCCCGCACCACGCGGCTCTTCCTGGAAGTACTTAACATGCCGTCGATCCGGACCATCTTCCGTCTCTATCACCACCACATCAACATTAACACTCTATACTATCTACAGGTACCGTCTGAGTTGTTCACCGTCATAATTGTTGTCGGATTGTCAAACCGCGAAAGCTGCCCCAAAAAGTGGTATCAACAACTAGCTCAGAGCAGGCTATCATCAGTCAGCAATGGCCTCCGAACCACCTACCGTGCCTGAGCCGCAGCCCACTTTCATCACCCTCACCGAGGACGAGCTCACCTCTCGCGAAATCGGCTCTCACAACCTTCAGTCCGCGTTGGAAGCCCTGCACCGCGATGGGCTAGTCGTCCTCAAGAACGCCGTCTCCCTCGCCCACCTGGACACCCTAAACACCCGCATGACAGCCGACGCCATCGAGTTGGCGTCCCGTCCGTCTACCCACCGGAACTTTGGCAACACCACCGGGAACATCCAGCAAGAACCCGTCCTCGAAACCCCCTACATATTCGATGACGTCGTCGCGAACCCCTGGGCGACCCAAGTCATTTCCTGCATGCTCGGTCCCAACCCCCACCTGCGCTTCTACTCAGCGAATACAGCAATGAAAGCCACCGGCCGCCAGCCCGTGCACGTAGACATCGACTTTGAATACCCCCGGATACCGTTCGGCTACTGCGTCAACATCAACCTGGTAGACACATGTCCCGAAAACGGAGCGACAGAGGTCTGGCAAGGGACGCACATCATCGACAGCAGCAAGGAAAAGTGCGAAGGCGGTGGGGCCGCATTGGTCAGTGAGCAGCTCCAGGAGGAGCGCAGAAAAGTTAGCCCGCCGATACAGGCGAGCTTGCCCAAAGGGAGCCTGATGATTAGGGATTTCAGGCTCTGGCATGCCGGACGACCTAACCTGACAGAAGACCCCAGGGTTATGCTTGTTACGGTGCAGTTCCCTCACTGGTATCGGAGCAACTTAAAGATGAGGTTACCAAAGGAGGCGAAGGAGACAGTGAACTGGGGAGATCTGGTACCCGTCGCGGAGTGGATGGACGAGGGGTGGGATTACCTCCAGGGGAAGCATGATCATGATTTTTCACTGCTGCCTTGACGAATGATGTAAAAGTTGAACGTGTGTGTTGGGGCATTGTAGGAAACAATATTGATGGGGTCATGCTCGGTGTGATAAATATGACAAAGAGAGAAGGAGAGTTTTAGTTGATCAATCACCGGGAACAGAGACCGTTGGACGCACTGGCCCCCGGTGGTTAGGTAATGACTGACGAGGACATGAATTGAAATGAATGAACACTGTTCCGAGCTTCTGAAAGCTCCGCTGACAGGACGAAACACCTATCTAAATAACGAATCGAAACGGAGCTCCCCGTCAGGGGCCACAGAACGGGCCATATGCCGCGTTTCGTATGCTGTCACACGTGGCTGTGTAAGCTCATATGATTGATCTTGCGGCTATCGCTGTCGGGAGTCCTTTGCGTAGAATGGAAGATAAGTCAATTGGTCGCGATTGCCAATTGAGGTTTGTCGAGACTACAGCACGTGACGTCCCGATAAGGTGTGGCCAGAACCCCCCCTTGCCCCCTCAAAGCGTGTGCAAGGCACTTGTAAGCATCATGGATGTCCAGAAAGTCCTCTTCAGGCCAATCGCGATTCTCATACAGTTACTGACTATGCATATCCTGTAGGCGCGCGACCGAAGAGATGTCCTGCTGCCTGTTTGCACTTGTTGGATCGCGCCTGCCCATTGTAGACGGGAGTGCAGCAAGGATCATGTCAGCCATTGCCTCATTTCATCCAAGGATCGAAGCTTGCGACCTTCGGGTTTGTTCGCGGCTTCCCCACACTTTAGTCCTTAACGTAGGTAGCGTTCTTCTGTGCGTCTTCTCTGCTGCCGCATCTGAATTTCTGCTGGTCATTGGATCCCGCACTCAAATCCCCTTTCTGCTCATACAGCGAGCGCACCGCTTGAACAAACAATACCAGTGCCAATGATCAAGAAAATTCCCACCTGTACGCCAATGCGGTGACAGATTTTGTGGAACATTCAGTTTGAAACAATCAAGCGTTGCTGTCAGAGATAAGTTATCACCAGCCCGAGGGTAAAGCTCCGCGTTTATCGCTTGGAAGCTCTTGCCAATGCCATCCAAATCTGAGAAGAGCGAAATCTCCGTTGCTGGGCATTCTTGGCTGTTCAGTTAGCTTCGGAGAACTTTTGGTGCAGCCCAATCGGACTAGTCCGAGCACTGCAGCCAAGAGCCGCAAAAGCCGCCGAAGGCGCCAACGACGTCAGCTCGAACGAAGCCAGGTCGGGAAGCTGGCAAGAAAACCTAAGCCTTTGCCCAGGACTTGGCTGTGAGACCGCAAACGAATGAAGAGAACAATTGCAACAGAAAACGACGACGAAAGCCGCATCTAGGTATCGCTTCCACATCCTCGGTTTTGTTTATCTAATAGTAGCCCGAGGAAGAAGGAACCTGGGGGAGCGACCATGAGCAGAGCTAGTCACACCGGGATAGCGCCGGCTTGGGATAGTTGGGAGACGGCGCAATTCTATCAAGATAAGGTTGCGGGACATCACCACTTTCTCTTTTCTTTATTCAAGGAGTTCGGTATGATGCCACGATCGCCAATTGACCTCCAACGCCACCTGGGAAAACATCTGGTTAACAGCAACTGAAGATTCGAGTGTAGCAGCACACGACCAGCAACGCCACCACTCAGATCAAGCATTCGTGTGGCTTGGGAATCGCGTATCATCTCACAAAACGGTCGTTGATAGCGGGGAAGATCGTAGCGTGGCTTGGCAGAGCTACGGAGGCCTTGGTCATTCCCCCCTAACAAATGGAATCGCCGACCTTGGCGTGCTTGGCTGCTCACTTTTGCCATTCTCTCCATTGGTTCGCCATCGCCAACTAACAAATCTCTGCATAGAGCCTTCCCGCGGACTTTATACCAGAAGAATGCAATGATCGTCAACGTCTTTCATGCCAATGCTGCCGTTACTTCATACGAACCCTCGCACGACACACCTGCAATGGCCGCTCTTGAGTCGCGCTTGCCTGCTAAGCTGCGGGCACCTCTTGGCCCTGTCATACATTAGTTAATTAGGTCCCTCTCTTGGCTCCTGCTGCTTTCGAGATACCAGATAATCACAGGATCTTTACCTGGATAAGCCTGGTCTTACCTATCTGGGTGGATAATCTGTTGCATCCTGGACAGACCCCATTTCGTTCTGTGCGTCTTCCATCCCGTCTTCCATGCCTTGGGACAGGTACACGGTACACCCATTACTTGGTACATGGATAGATAAAATCCGCAGCTCCTTCTGCCTGTGGTCACCATCCTTCAGCTCGACTGTCCACCTCCAAATCTTCGCCTCAGCGCGACTCCACCAGACCCTGTAGTACTGACAATCAATTCCAACAAGGTCCACTTGGGATCTCTCCACGCAAGTCTCGAACACCCATCTAGATATTAGCTTTCTGCTATAAGTTTCCTGGGATGCCCACCCCCTCTCAGCTTTAGATCTTCTTCTTCCATAACGCTGCCTGCATCTCTCATCCCAAGATCCGTCCGCACTTACACCTGGACACACCCACTACACTTCAACATGTCGAAGGCGGAGGCAGGCCTCGGGGGTAGCATCACCCCCGAGAAGACGGTCTCGCCCAGTACTGAGGTCCCTCCGGCGCACCGAGAGGAGGATTGGTGGACGCGGAATGGACTGAACTTTCGTTCTTTCCAGAAGCGCGACCATGGCACGGGCTCGGTCGAGCTCGACCGGGACATGAAGACTCGCCACTTACACATGATCGCCATCGGCGGTTCAATCGGCGCCGGTTTCTTCGTCGGCTCCGGCAAGGCGCTCGCGTCTGGTGGTCCCGCAACTCTTCTGATCGACTTCCTCATCATCGGTGTCATGATGTTCAACACTGTCTACGCTCTTGGCGAGCTTGCCGTCATGTTCCCTGTCTCTGGTGGTTTCTACACGTACTCTACTCGCTTCATCGACCCGTCGTGGGGTTTCGCCATGGGGTGGAACTACTGCATGCAATGGGCCGTGGTGCTACCTCTCGAATTGACTGTGTGCGGTTTGACGATACAGTATTGGAATCCAGACATATCTGTCGGTACGTCATACAACCCCCAAAAACCCCCCAACTTTCACATGCTCCGTCACCCCCACTTCTGGCGGCCGTCCCTTCCTCTTTATCGGCTGTTACTGACTGGGTCGCTCTTTTATGTGCAGCTGTCTGGATTAGTGTCTTCCTTGGTGCAATCATTATCGTCAACATCTTTGGCACGCTAGGCTACGCCGAGGAAGAGTTCTGGTCTTCTGTTCTCAAGCTCGGTGCGACCATTGTGTTTATGATAATTGCCTTTGTCCTCGTGCTCGGCGGCGGTCCTGCGGGTGGTCGCTACGGCGATTACTGGGGTGCTCGTCTCTGGTATGAGCCCGGCGCGTTTGCCAACGGTTTCCGGGGTTTCTGCAGCGTCTTCGTCACTGCTGCCTTCGCCTTCAGCGGAACTGAGCTCGTGGGTCTTGCTGCCGCCGAGACGCGCAACCCGGTCAAGTCGCTCCCTGGTGCCATCAAGCAGGTGTTTTGGCGTATCACACTGTAAGTCAAACTCCCGCCGCGCGCCGGCTGTGTACCACCTAATTTGGCAGCTTTGCATGTCGCTGGTGCAAGGGGAAACTACTAACAGGCAAACGGCAACAGCTTCTACGTCCTTGGCCTCTTCTTCGTCGGTCTCTTGATCTCATCCGACGACCCGGCTCTGCTCGGTGCCAAGACTGCCTACATCGATGTCAACACGTCGCCCTTCGTGCTCGTCGGCAAGTATGCTGGTCTCGCGGGATTTGACTCGTTCATGAACGTCGTCATTCTTGTCTCGGTGCTCTCGATCGGTGTTTCGGCCGTCTACGGTGGCTCGCGCACACTCACCGCCCTCGCGCAACAGGGCTACGCTCCCCAGATCTTCACCTACATCGACCGCTCCGGCCGCCCGCTCTGGAGCGTTGCCATCATCATTGCCTTCGGTCTCCTCGGCTACCTCAACCTCACCGCGAGCGGCCCCGATATTTTCGACTGGCTGCTTGCGCTGTCTGGTCTCGCTGCTCTGTTCACCTGGGGTTCCATCTGCCTGGCTCACATCCGCTTCCGTTCGGCGTGGGCCTACCACGGCCACTCGGTCGACGAGATCCCCTTTAAGGCTGTCGGCGGTGTCTACGGTAGCTACCTGGGCCTCGTTCTCATTGTCTTGGTTCTGATTGCTCAGGTAAGAAACACCCGAGGATATCTTCAATTGGCTCTCGACTAACCATGTTTCAGTTCTACGTGGCCATCTGCCCCGTTGGTGGCGGCTACAACGATGTCCAGGGCTTTTTCAAGTCGTACCTCGCTCTTCCGGTCGTCATTTTCTTCTACATTGTTGGCCGCCTGTGGAAGGGCAAGGGCTGGCTCAAGCCCGAAGAGATCAACGTTGACGAAGGCCGTCGTGAGCTTCCCTGGGAGGAGATCCACGAGTACAGGGCACAGCTGGCCGCCATGCCTGCGTGGCGCAGAATGATCCACACTGTCTTCATATGAGACTTGGACATGATTTATGCTCCAGGGATGAGGGTATGATTTTGGAAATGTTTTGTTGGACATTGGGACGACAGCGCAAGGGTGGGGTTAAAGGAGTGATGATGCTTGGTGGGGCTGTACATGTAATTAATCGTTTCTGCGCTCTGAATTGCCTATCTGTGGTGGTTTGCATGTATGTTTGGCTTTTCTTTTAGATACCACTTAATGTCCTTCAACGAACCCCTTTAAAACAGTGTAAGAAAGAATCGAAAAAAAGAAAGAATCGAGAAAACTTTTGAAGTAATGTCCTGACGCGGCGCAAGTCCCCTTCACCTGGAAACAATGGTCGCACCTGTGTTCTGCCACTTCCGCTGCCACATCGGTTCTCGGCCGGCTGTATGTGTCAGGAAGTGGGTCTTGAGCGGCGCGTTACTTGTTCATACCACTGCTGGGGGGATCACCACGACCAACGACACGGCACCCCGACCTCCTTGGGGCGAGACGACGAGGAGTCCAAATGGTGTGTTCCAGGTTGTGCGAACTCTAGTTGTGTGTCTCTCGTTGATTCAGCGAATTGCTGTTTGATCTCCAGCTGCCACACCGCTTCAACAACTCCTGCTGCTGCTCCCGCTGCTCTTGTGCTCGCTTCTTCTGCTGCTTTTGCTCTTTCTTCTTGTCCATCTTCTGTAGTTTCTCCTTCTCCTGTCCCTCCTCCTGCTGTGGCAGTGCTACTACTGTGGGCCAGGGTTGCAAATCCATACACCGAATCCACGCGTTGACGTCAATACTTGTGTAACCGTCAACATTCCCCCAATCAATCTTTGAAGCTATTCCAGGCCAACCCCCCCAACGGAAGGCTCATATTGATGGAATGGATGGATTGATAACATCGGAACGAGTTTTTCCGTCCCGACAGGGGTTTTCCCGTTCCGGTCAGGAGTGCCGGCGGGTCAGGGGCAGTTAAACTGTTTGCCCGCCGGGTACTGGCACAACCGAATAGGGGCAACCCGACAAACGCAGCCAATAACAGGCCTAAAAAATAGCCAGCAAACAGAGGCCGACAGAAAAATGAAGCCAAAAAAAGATGCGCTGGGTGATTGGCGACTGATTGGACGCTTATATTAAGCATATATAGACCTTATCACTCCCTCTCCCAACCGGTCTTTCTCTTAGTCTTCCCTTTAGATGACTAAGCAAAACCCCTCTCAGTTCCCTTGCGAATAGCTTCAAATTTTCTTACTAATCCACGTTGTTTTATGTACGCTCACATCCACGGATGCCTCCGTTGACCCATCCACAGGCCTTTTTGGTGGACCGACCGTCCAACCAATCACCTGGACTTGGTTATGGAGTGGGTGGATGGATTTGCAACCCTGGTGGAGGCTAGGTTCAGTGTCATCGGTTGACATCTTTAAGAGACAGGTTTAGCTAGGATGATTACACCGCAATGATGTACGTACTATCCTACGTTGTTCGGGCGGGAGTGTAACTTTGGCTGCCTCTAGCTTGGATGATTTGTGCAGCTTTTGTGATAGTGCCCAGTGGGACGTGATTGATCCTCGAGGTGCTGCTAAGTCTTTTTTAATCATCTGGTATCAAGTTCTCAGTGAGACGGACTGGCATCGATGATCACACGCCTGCCGTTCGAACATCGGATCACAAGTCGTCGTCGGCTCTTGGCGTCAATCTTGGCGTGGTAATACAAGAATGATCATCGTCGGTCGGTATCTACGAATATCACTGGACAAAAGGAACGACGGAGATGGCCAACTATGAAGCGCGATTCGCAATGCCTTCTTCCGGTTTTAAGCAGAAAATAGAACGTCCCTTCCACTCTTCACATCTCTCAACTTAATATTTAATGAGACAGAAGGTTAAGCGCCAACGAACACAGTCCTGCCATCTTGATGTCTGGAAAGGAGGAGGCCATATAGAGAGATAGGGTTGCCGTGCAAAGAGTGATATCCAATATTACACGATCCAATCAAGAATATCATCTGCATCATACCTACCCGAGTAGATTTCTCGAGTTCCCTAATTTCTCTATATTTTAGCTATTTGAGAGGCAATTCACGGGGGGAAAGATACGTCATTTGGAACTCACACTTATTGACTCTCGAGACGACGAATGGACGCCTTTCTTCATCGAATCCACGGAAGGCATACTTTTACTACTTCTCCTCGCTCATCAAAACTTCAATGCATCTAAATCTTGGACTTTAGATACTAAAGTAAACAAGCCGTTGCCCCCTGAATGCAGCACGGGCCACTCGTAGCCACTCCGCGCGGCCGCCAGTCTCTTTATTGATCAGCAATTTGATAGTCTGGAAGAGTGACGACAATGCCATCAGGTCTAATTAAGTGTTGACAGTTCGAGGATATAACCACGGTTCCTCGCTGCTCGCGCGAAATCTACATGCCACAGATAATTTTCACCGCCTCTGTGCAAAGAAGTATCGTTATACGCGACACCTTCGCGTTTGGCTATGTGACCGTGACCGTGTTTACTGCTGTTGATGGCGAGTGGGTGACAGTGATTTGCGTCATCGTAGTCGTCGTTCGCTGGCTTCGGCCCCTTAACTTTTTACATGTCTCTCCCATGGCTTTCACCTGGCTTTCACCGTTGCCCCGGCTCCACCTGCGCATCTCATTCCACGATGGTGAGAGTTCCGTGATGACACGGTCTGCTTCTTCACCGATCTCACGAGTTTCTTCCTGCCCGGATAATCCTCACTTTACTGTCACCCCTTATCAACTGCGTGAACCTGCAAACTTGCTCAACAGACCCACCCGTTGGGCGTTCGCTGATCTTGCTCGGGGGAATCGTGATTTGGTTTACTGATTATCTGCGTTCTGGCCAATCTAAAATCTGGATTCTAAAACTACCACCCGTTAAGCTTCCAACTTCACATTCACGACTCCAAACCATCTTGCCACCATGGGTGATCTCGCAAGGACCCACATCCCTCCTCCTCAGGTATATAAATTCGACTGACCTTCTGCGACTTCCTCCTCTTCTCTTCTTCTTCCAACAACAATCAACAACAATCTTCCCATCTTCTCCATCCTATCGTGCTCCCATCTTGGGTTTCATCTTGCTTCATCTCTTCTGCCGACGCTCAACATCATGCCTCACATCAGCGAACACATACTCGCACACCTCATCGCGCGTCTGACACATTTCGTGAGTTCCCGCTTCCCGCCTCTAGTGATCGTGAAACTAATATTGATTGGGCACTTGCTGGTCAGTTTTCTCACTTCGCGCGTCAGACACGTCTTGCCTTTGCTTTCTTCGCGACGTGCTTCAAATCTGAGGTGAGTATGAGGTAAATCTCACTTTTCCTTCACCTCAGGGGCAACCTCAACCATGATCTGGGTATGACTTCACATCATCCCAATCTGATCGAGTCCGAGCCCCACTTCTTCCTGGGATACAAATTCTCGTCCCTCCTTCCCTCTTCTTCCTCTCTCAACTTTTCTTCCACAACCTCACATCTCATCTTCTCATGCCATCTCGACCATCGTCTGGCCTCATCGCCAGTCAACCTTACTTCTTCCACTTCATCCTCCATTCTCATCATCACACCAACACATCCGACGACGAACTTCAGGTCTCGATATCTTTTCGAGCTGAATTCGGATCGCGGCTTTCGTCTTCAACTTCAACTTCATGACAGCGACCGTGGCAGCAACCGCAACTTCGCGTTTGTTTCCAGGTTTTCGCGCGTCAAAAAAACATGGTGAGTTTCACTTTCACTTCACCTTCGTCCTCGGCGTCTCTCGCGTTCACATCTTGTTTGGGTGGGTCGGGGGTGACGTGACGCAGTTTTCCAACTTCATCTGCGAGTATATATCTCTTCCTCCTCTTCCTCCTCTTCCCTTCTTCAACTTTCCTTCTTCATCCAACTTCAGCTTTCTTCCTTCACACAACTTCATCTTCATTTGACGCGACTTGTCTTGAATCGCGTCATGGCCCTCCGCGGGACATGGCAACGTCCTGCGGCGGGGCTGTCCGGCCGAGCTGGGCACCCCGCCGCGGGCACCGAGCCCGCGGGGCCTGGCCTTTTCGGCGGCAGGCTAGGTCCCTGGTACGTATCTAACTCCCCCCCTCCCCCTTTTTGCTCTTGCGTGACCGTGACATGATGTGTGTTATTAACCTTGCAGCGTTTCTGCCTCGTGTCTACATTGGCCTATCGAGAGACTTGCGACACAAACCTGCCTTATACACGCGGTGGTTGAGATGCGGTTACTGTACAGGCGCTTGGTGTCTCTCCCCTCCGGATGGAGGCTGGAGTTGAAAGGACTCTCGCGATCCTCGGTTTCACGCGCGCCATTCATGGTGGACTTCGGTCTGCGATAACAGCGGGGTACGGTCCCTGGACTCCTAAGTTGTGCCAAACGGCTCTGCAGTCCTCCCCGCTATCCCAGGGGGGTTGACGTCCCACAGTTTTTCCACAGGAGGAGAAAGACATAGCACGTGCTTATCTCTGAGGATCGTGGCCGGGGCATCCACACAACAGTCCGGTTGAGAGGTTAGCACATACTCTCTTCCGCGTGGAGGTACAATAGCACTCCGATGAGAAACCACCCGCTCTCCTCGCCATGCAAGCCATGGGTCGAGACGGAGGAATCGCGATCCGTGAGGCAGCCCTCGAGTATGTTGTTGTCAGGGACGTGAGGGCGTTCCCTGCCACTCGAGTCAAGAGCGCCACGGTAGTTCCTGAACGGCTAGTAATCCGGTGGGCGGGAGGGAAACCCGTTCTGGCAGGGCCGTGGGTCACAGAACGATGCGACCGAATCCTGATAAAACCCACCAACTAGTCTCGTGTCGTGGGATTCCCCTCGAAGCGATCGCCCACGGCGTGATCAGGGCTCCCCGGGCTGAACTCAATGTGGACATATGTTGGCTAAGTCGCATTTTTCGGCATGCGCATTTCTTTTCGGCAACCCCTGGACATGCATTCGTGACTTTCGCCCCTCGAGTAAAGATCTCCCCTAATTGGGGACGGAGCTCAATGGGGGGTTTGTGGAGAGGTGTTGTTGCTCATCAAATTAACAGTGTCCGACCCGACCCGACCGATCCGACCCGACCGACCCGACCGATCCGACGCCCCCCCGGTTACTTTTCTTCTTCTCATCCCTTTCGTCTCTTACGGGACACTGCCCATTCTGCCCCCCCTCTTTCCCACTGCAGAGTCTGGCTTGTCTGGGCTGGTGGAGGGATCATGATCATGCTCACTGTGATTGTCATTGATTGCTCATCTCTCGACATGTCGCTCAAGATGATCTGGTATTTGCACACATAGAAAACGCTGTCGTTAAGAATCATGATGACTGGTTATCGCTGAAGCACTATTCGACCTTTCGAATGTCTGCGGACCGTCTGTGGCACGGATGTCTGTGATCCTGTTACTTCGAGACGCGAATGAACAAGTGTCAGAAGTCGCGCGATCCGTGACATGTCCGTCTGACCCTGCTCGCAACACGGACAACAGAGCCTCATGATCAGTGCACATGAAGACCGTCAACCCGACTGCTAAAAAGGTTCAACTGTAGCATCGCAAGAGCATCCTGATCTGTCGTGTCTCAGTACTTGTCAGACGGAATGAATTGGATGCGACGCAATGTCAGTCTTCCAACGTTCGGCATTTATGGCTGTAGTACTTAATATGATCCCTCTAGCCCTCGATATTGTCGATGTATAGTTAACCCGTTAACGTATCTCTCCTATACCGTCCCTGCAACTTTCTTAAAACCCCTTGAGATACCTGAGTCTCGGTACCTGAGTCATTATAAAACATTGGCACCCTATTCCAGTCGTTCAATAAGACTCGCGTAGTAAGACGCTTTCGTCGCTTCAGATAGAAAGGTACGGAAGCCTTAAGTGCATTGGGACTGGGTTGCGAGCAACGAAGGTGTCTAAGATATGTCATGGTGTTTTAATGGCTGGGAGATGTGGCTGTCTCGGAATTTGAGTCAACCGTGGGAGCAGAGAGATCATGTTATGCTTCATTGCTGCTTCAAAAATTATAGGTACCTATCTTCTTCGAACTCCCGTGTGTAAGGGTTAGTCTCTTTACATGTCGAGTAGCTCAGCACCCTTAATCCGGGCGTTAATCGTACACAGTACCCGTTGCTACGGTACATTAGTCACAAATACCTACACTAAGTAAAATCGTGCAGAGTTTAAGTGTGACAAAAGACACAGCGATCAGATCGCCCACATTGTGTAGTACATACCTATGTACCTAACAATATGGACAGCCGGGCAGCCGTGACACATGACAAGGTATGTACCATTCGCCAGAGAATGGTGCACCACGCAAGACGGCCCATCGATGGCGTCGCTATCATATTGCATTGAATAATTACATATCTCTTCGGACTACCGCTCTTGGGCGCGTGAAAGCCTCGCACCTTCTGGCGTCCAAGATTCTGCCGCCAATTTCGCAGTGAGATGTGCGAAAGAATGATGATGTCCGAGCTTCGGAGGACAGCTGCTGAAGTAATATGGGCCTCAGCACATTTCAATTCTACCTAAGCCGAGGCACGCAAACCGTCGTTACCTTTGCCTTTCGCGTCCTTCCGGGGCTAGTCTGCTATGATCTACTTTATGGCGCAGATCGCGAAGAAAGTAAATAAGTATTTCTCTCCTCTCCTCTCTCTATTTACCAGGAGTTCGAAATGTAGCGGTGCATAATAGCATGAGGTGGACTCGGCATACTGTAGGGCGTGTCTATCGATACTGTAATGCCATATAAAACCCTAACCCGCGGTACATTCCCCCTCACCGCCCAATGCACCAGGCCAAGGAAAAAGTAGTTTTTTGTACCTAAAAAGGCCCATTTTAATTTCGCCCAGCATTTTCCCCACCGGGCTTCAATTATTCGTCGCCTTAGCCAGCCTTTTCCTCCCACCGAAGTCATCACCACCACCACAACCACCACAACAGCCACGCAGTCAGCCCACTGCAACGTAGGCGGGTCAATTGATCGTGCGCGTAGTAAATCATCTCTTCTTCCTTGTTTTTTTCAGTACTAACAATGCGATAGATGGAGAAGGAGAAGGTTGCGTAGGCAATCGAGCCGCGCAGTGATAAAGATGGGTTTAACGCGCCCGATGACGCGTCGCCACCACCACCACTCTCGAACCCACCGGCTGGGCACAATCTTGTTACTCTCCAGTACAATACTCTTAACGATTTAATGGATGATCTGCATGAATGGTCGGCCCAGGCGCTCTTCGGAGTGCGCAAGATGCGAGTAGCAAACAAGGTGAAGGACTTTGGGATGACCAGGGTGGATATTAGCTGTCGACAAGGTTCGTCTACCGGGTCGAAAGGAGCGGGCGTACGATCTACAACAATAAGGATAAGGGACTGCATATGGCGCGCTAGAGCAAAGGCGCTGGCTTCTACCGGAAGGAAATGGGAGTTCGAGGTCCTGCCTGGGCACGAGACCTATAACCACCCGCCTCTCGAGAGCTCTGATGATGTCGCCCTTGCACGGAGGTTCACCGCCGAGCATAAAGAGTATCTCACGACCTTTATAAACCTACCAGCGATAACGAACCGGGACGTTAGCGAAGCCATGCGCAAGAAATTCCCAGGCCTCATCTTCACCAGGCGGCAGCTACGAAACACGCGGTACGCCATTCGCCAGGGCGCCTTAGTTTCAACAGTTGTCAAGAAGAAGGCATTGAATTGGCTATGGAAGAAGTCCTCTGGAGAAGAAAGAAAAGAGCGACTGGAAGTCTCAATACGGCTTCAATATATACACGTTATAAGTGGTAGGCGAATGGAAGTAACCGAGATAGACTATACCGAGGTAGCCGAGGTATCCGACACTTAGATGGGTACAATCCATTCCAAGCCGCTATGAAGATGTTCAACGAGATGAATATCTACCATCAAGTCCTCTGGTCGTTAACAGAACCTGACAAGCCGCGGGGACTTTTTTAGACAACGCCCTGGTGTGAAGAGCAGTGGAAGCTTAACCATTGGGTGCAGATGTACGATAACACGTACAAAACAAACAACAAAAGACTCGCTCTCTTTCAGATCGTCGGCGTGAACGGTTTGGGCAAGTCCTTCAGCTGCGCCTTCGGTCTCATTGATAACGAGCGCCAAAAGGGCTTCGACTGGCTCATGGACCAAGTTAACGCCCGGCGGGAAGAGATTGGCGCGATGCCCCTAAAAGTGACAATAACCGACTTTAACCATGCGATGAGGAGTGCTATTGCCCGCGTTTACCCTAAGGCACAACCTCAACTCTGCATCTTCCACGTTAACAAGAATGTGGCGCTCTATATTAAGCGCAAATAGAACAAGAGAGCTGTAGCCGCTATTGCTGCATAATAAGCTCGGCAATAAGCTCGGGATGGAAATAGCGACTCTGAGGATGAAGATGAGGATCACGAAGCGGTCGTGAAGCGGCTTAACAGACTCGTTAAGTTAGGAGATGAAGAGGAGGGAGATATTAGCTTAGTCTTAAAGACTGTAGAGTATTCGAGAGCCGGGATTTATGAACTTTAAGGGTATATGCTTTACGTTAAAATGATCGACGATTTTAACGAGACTTACGAGAAGATGAAGGTATACTTTCCTGAATAAACAGAGATCCTTAACTACTTAAAGGAGACTTATATACCAGTGGTACGGGAATGGGCGGTTTATTACACTAATAAGCGCCTTAACTTTAATCATCGCACGACCTCTCTAGTCGAGTTTATTAACAAATATCTAAAGAGCTTTCTCATTAGTGGCAATAACTATGTTAAGTATATTATCGACCAGACTTTTAAGATGGTTAAGGGTATGAAAGTAGGTATCGACGACGAACGTTAAAAGCAGAAAACTCGAATTAAACGAGAGTATATTAGTTAGTCGTGGATAAGGGAAGCTCCTTATAATATCTCGTTTAAAGCGCTAGAGAAGGTATCGTTATAATATCGTTATATAAAAGCGTCTCTTTAACTTACTAATCCACCGCTAAACCCGTGCACTTATCACTTCACGGCGCAGTATAGGATTCCCTGTTAGCATATCTTATTAAAACGTTACTGCGTAAGAGATCTGAAGCTTCAGAAAATGGATTTCCATCCGTACTAGTGGTTAGAGAGATCTTTATTGGATAAAGATCGTTACTTACAATACTATGAGTTTGACCGGGTAGAGAACTTGCGAGGAAGACCTCGCAACATAACCATGTTCGCCTCTAACCCGCGGGCTCCCCAGCTAACGCAGCTATTACGGCCATTAACGTCATTAGGGCCATCATAGATCAAGCCATTACTGCGCCGGATGCCCTCTGCGTTTAAGGGTGTAGATCTGGCCGCTGAAGATAAAAGGGACGAGAGGGCTAGGGCTGAAGCTGAAGCTGAAGCTAAAGAGAGGGCCGCAGCTGAAGAGAGGGCGGAAGCTGAAGATGACTTCATCTTCGAGTTTGAGGGAGAGCCTGAGCCTGAGCCGACAGCTACACGCCTTCCTCCCTCGGCCCAGCCGTCGAAGCAACCTCGCGGGCGCCCTCGAGGCAGTAAGACTGCAGCCAAGACGACGACGACGACGACGACGAGCTCTAGGAGCGCCCTGTGGGCGTGACTAAGGCCACGCGTGCTGGGCGGCGCCCTAAGCCGTCGCAGCGACTGTTGAGCTCCTTAGAGTAATCCCAGTCACATAGATAGATCTGCTGCACGTGATTTTCACGTGACTGAAAATTGCTTTTATTACAGAAATGGACGAATTGGCCCGCGGGCGCCTTTTACTACTGTTGCCTATATATTGCATTGTGAATTGCTTCAACTTGTGGTCGCTTTTATATGCGTGGAGCATTGGCGATGTTGGCTGCATTGGAAAGTGGGTCATTTGGGTACAAAAAGGTACTTGGAAAATGTTTTTTGTCATTCTGCCAGCTCCACTTTTAAGTACCACAGTATCGATAGACACGCCCTACAGTATGCCGAGTCCACCTTTAAATTATATATCGACCTTAGCAAATTGTGCCTTAACATCCTCCTTAAACTCCTTAAGTTCTTACTTAACTCGATTAATAAAGTCCCGGACGGAATGAAACTCGAAGTTCAGTTGCTTGTCCTAAAGATTACGCAGGTCGACATACTCGTCACGGAGCATATAAGAGGACGGGCTAACAGCCTGCATTATAGGTGTGATAAGGTCGGTTAAGATTACGATACGATGGAGAGATTAGGATGGAAAGATGGGAATCGAGCGGATTAAATACGATAAGTGGGGCATGTGGTCAAAGCGCCGAGAAAGCACACAGCCGTGTTTCGCGCGGGGCCAAGGACCTACTTTTGCACCTGTGAGGGACGACGCGAATCCCTTTCTATCGCGTCCCTCGCGTTCACGATCGCACTGATAATAGAACAGTAAGGATACGCTTCGGATGCATTAACAATGCGACCGGAGCTTCTGTTATTCAGTAGTTTCGCTCGTGCGGGGGAGGTGGAAAGCCATCAAAAAGAGGCAACATCTCGATGCACTGAGCTCAGGCGTTCAATTCCAGACCAGAACGAAAAGGAAGAGAGTTTTTATAGCCACGCGTAAATCACCCCGCTAGTCATTACTGAATCCCTAGACCCGGCACACTTCAGACAAAGCTTCGCCACGTAGACATTCACAATCACTGGCCAGGAAGTTCAGCGCAATAAGATCGCGGTAGAACACATACATGAGCATCGCTGGAGGACCGCATGACTCAAGTTGACAAGGCAAGGACTCAATGCACTACTACTATATACAGACAAGGCAGACTCGGGAAAGTAGGCATAAGACCGGCCAAGGATCAGTAGAACGGCTCGGCAATACAATAAGAAAAAAAATTGTAAGGAGGGATTGCACGGCTGTCCTTTCCGATCCACTCATACTCAGGCGCATTCCATCGGCGACACTGAAGGAGCAACATCTGCCTTTAGTTCGCCTTTTGTAGATTAGACTCGAGAATACCTGCAAGGGCAAAACGGCTCCATCGTTCCAGGGAGAAAAACCCTTTCACTTATATGTCTGAAGTTTTGCAGACAAGGTTTGGGACGGATTTCGGTGAGCCCAGCAAGTTCATGCCCCCCTGAAACTTGCATGATAGCCCGTCCCAGGTGCAGCTCTTCCTCGCTTGCTTCCTTCCACTGGGGCTAACACTAGGACTCCACCGCATGAACGGTGCGAGATTATGATGCTAAGATAGCGTTTCATTGACCACAATAGATCTGACCTTCTAACGGCTTCCATACTTCCGAGCTGAGAAAGAGGCCGTCCATTCCAGTCAGCTCATTTCCCCCCTGCCAGCCTTAGACCAGGGGGTGGCCGGGTTGTTTTAGTCTGTCTTAGATCTTCCTTTCTTTCACCTTCCTTTCCACACGCGGCAAAAATCGGTGAGACCGAAACTCAGCTCGGAAATGACACAATGGGCAAAGACTCACATCTGTAACAGGAAGGGCTTGCAGGAGGAGTTCTACTCTAACATATTGGCCAAGAACCTGAGCAATCATTCCATAGGCACCTACCGGTTGCTATGCAGGGAGTGCGGAATGACTTTTGAGGCCGTACCTAACACACAGTGCCAGACACTGGACTCCATCATACCAGTATGTCAAGTTACATATCCCAAATTCACTGGCTGATATCCCCGCAGTTATCCTGTCCAGGACCTAGCTTTAGTGCTGTGATCGACCAGCTTAGGGAGGAAAATAAAAACCTTTCTCAACAAGTTTGCGAGGCAATAGGCAGAGCAGATGTGGAATCAGAACGTAGACGACTTGCAGAAGAGGAAATCTATCAGCTACGGAGCAACAAGCAGTGGCTTGAGGACCAGATGCGGGACCATGCGGCTGCGGCGGATCATTCTAAAAGTATTGTTGTGATAATTGTTCGTATCAGGCATACCGGAATGAGTATTACTTGCAGGCATGAGTGAACAGGACTTTGGTGTCTATGGCGATCACGAAGCGGCAAGTGCTCGCTGCAGTTTCAGAAGGTAGTCGCCAGACGGAAGGTCCGCGGGGATCTTGACGCTCATCTTGCCGCAGCACGTGTTCAGGTCCTTGTGCCCCAGTAATCGTCATCACCAGAGGCCCCACTGGGGTTCTTGGCCCAGCTGTCCTGGAACACCTTGAACCAGCCTGAGCTCCCATCAGCGGTAGACGCGTCGGATACCTTGGACATGTACACCATTAAAGGGCCGTAATGAGACCCGCCGATCGCTTCGTTACTACAGGACCTATCACCTGGTTGCTACACAAAAAAGGTTAGAATGGGGGTGGTAAGGGGAGAGGGAAAGGGGAAAGGGAGGAGGGAATTACCTGGTGCATCTCGACGGTAACGGTCGAGCCGGCCTTGACGGGGCACTTGCTCACCACGGGGGAGGTACCCGCGTTACACCGGACGTCATTAGAAGCGACGTTGGTGACGGGGGAGTTGCTCAAGGGAAGACGGGCGCACTGCGCGCCGTAGTCGACGCCGTCGATCCAGAGGTCCTGGAAGGTTGCGTGGGCGGCTGCTTTTTGCGCCAACAAGGCCGCGGTCAGGGCTGCGATGCTGAAGGACTTCATCTTCACTGTGAGCTGATAGCTGTCTAGGGTGAGAAATCCGAAAACCTGGTCGAACGAGATTTAGATGCACTGCGTCACGGGTGATCTGGATTTTATACCAGTGGTAAAATCTGCAAATGATCCTGGTCAAGGCGGCGCTGACCATCCTCCACCGGGCCAAGATAGGAAGTTTCCAAGACTTCGAGCCTGATGCGACAGTTCCATCGGTCCCTCTCATTTCGATTTTCCTCCCGCAGCTTCTTGGAAAGCACCCCGTGAACAAGATCGTGGAGTCATTCAGCCAACTGCACCCCACAAAAATACCACCCAAGGCCAAGGAACGTGGTGTCCGGGGACCGGGACAGCTTTAAGATTCGTGGTTTGGGCAGGCGGTTAATGTACTGGTTAATTAATTCGGCACGACGGAATATGGTCGCCGCGCACCCACGTTCCCCAAAAACCGGGAAACGGTAGATGACTTCCCGTCTCGCTCGATTTAGAAATGTCTTGGTATGCCAAGAGTCGGGCTCCGCTGCGATGGAAGTTTCAGTTTCAACGCTAGGACTGAGTCCCTAGCCCGCGCTTTAACTAAGTCCAGCAGCATAGGTTTCCTTCAGGCTTCTCATTTCGTCTCTTCCCTTATGTTAGCATACAGAGCAGAGATCGCAATCAATCCACCCATATCACTCAAGCCTCGGATATAGTTAGTTAACGGCCCAACCAACTAGACTACTACTATAATGAGTTAGTCGGCCAGAGCATTCAGCGCGTTAATTAATAAGGACACTGGTGCTTCCTCCCACTTCGTGTGGGATAATCTAAACTTTCTCATTGCTATGAAAGGGGCGTAAGGGTTAGTACGAACGTTCCGCGTCGCCGACTATCGGTTCGACACGCGTAAGGGTAGCTACCTGTATCCATCGAAGATTGAGAACAGCACAACATGCAGGGAAAGCAGGGATGTAGCTGATGTTAACAAGCAATCATGAACAGAGCTGATCATGAATTATATCTGGAGGAGACTAAAGCTGTAAGACGACAGCAGTAACACAGCCGCGCCTACCCAACTGCAAATTCCACTAGCAGCAAGGCGATGTCCCGCACCGTGACTGGGACTTGAAGAGGCGGCCATCGAGGCGGTGGTGCCCTGGCAGGTGTAAATGCCAGCCAAAGTGCCGTTGGCACGAAGTTTATCAAGGTAGGAGCAATTGAAACCCGGATCCGTAGAAGCGACGAGGGTCTGGCCCCAAACCTTTTCAACGGTGAATATTTTGGAGCTGTAAGTAGGCAGTCGTCAGCAACGATCATCACAGAGATGGGGGAGAAACTCACAACCAGGCGTAGTCAAAGGGCCCGGTAAAGACCATGGACGACAGATTCTGGATTGGGGGGTTGCCATAGTATTCGATCCGGGCGCTCTGAAGCAGAGGGTTCCCGCTAATTTCCAGGTTCTGCCACGACGGCAGAAGTCCAAACCCCGAGAGCGACGGAAAAAACGGCATTTCCACGTCAGTCAGCTGGCGGTTATTGTGGATGCGAAGCGTCTTGATCGTCTGTATCCCGTTAAGGCGGAGGGTGCTGATTGTATTACCGTTGACGATGAGGGTGTCGACAGCCATGTTGCCAAACACCAGACTGCCACAGCCTGACACGCTGAGGGTGTCGACCCTGTTGTAGTCGATGGCGTTCCAGTAGACGAACTCCAGGAAGCCATTGCCTTGCACCTCAAGGAGGCCAACATGGCCCGCGGTGAGCTGGAAGCCGCGCACCTTAGGGATGCCTCCAATGATGAAGCTGGACACGAGGAATTCTAAGGAAAAGACGTAAGTGTCATATGTCAGCCCAACGGTCTGGATCTCGAATGTGCCGGTCACGTTGTTTAAAGCGGGTAGATCTAGACTCTGCAGCTCCTGGGCGTCGACAAGATGGAAGCTCTCGGCTGACGCCAGCTGCGGCAGGGTGAGATTCTCCAACGAAGGTACGCCGTAGAGCAAGACTTCGCCGGCAACGGTTTTGAGCTTGGGGAATGAGACGGATGCGAGACCGGGCAGGTTGCTCAGGTTCAGAGCCTGCGATATCGACATAAGTGTAGGGCCGGCCAAGGACACGAGCCCGGTGCAGTTGTTGTCGGTGTAGGCACTTTGTATGTCGGTGTCATCGGACATGTACGGAATCGCAAGGACTGGGCTGCCCGCTACGTAAGTTCCGGCTGTCCCATTCTTCCATATGCACGTCTCGGTGGTGATGCTGCCATCGATGACCTCGACACCGGTTAGGCTGATATTGCCGGCGGCGTTGGTGGCGAGAACGATGTCTCCTGTAACTGTGGCACAGCCGCTGAGGGCGTCCGCATCCGCCTGTGAGACTATTCGCGTGGAGCCGCAGGCAGTGGAGGTGGCGGTTGCTGCAGAGACACTAGCTTATAAGGCATTAGCGAAACGTCAGAATGAGTCGAAGAAGCTAAAGAGTTTGGTGTAAATACCTAAGATGATGATGTTAATGATACTGTGAAACACTAGGAAGAGCAGACCTTTAGCCTCCATGATGTTGTTTGCTGAAGCTGAGAAGGATAATTCTCAAGCATCAGAGTGACGGGGAACCTGAAGGTTGCGGCAAACATGAGCGAAAGCGATAGCTCGGCAACTGTCCCAAATGCGCATGACTCCGACAAAATTTTATGTGTCTCATGCACATCGGAGATTGCAGACCGCGAGAACCATGTTGCGTGGGTGCAGTTTAAGCTTTCATTGGGCCGCCTTTACACTCCTGGACTGCGCAGATTGCGCAATGCGACATTGGTCCCGACAGGTTGGAGAGCTGGTTAGCGCGCTGCGCGGCTGGCCTGATTATTCTGCCCCTCAACACCAACAGTTACATCACGAATCCAACGCAGGTCCTGTTTAGGCAGGTAAAAGTGCACACGTTGGGAGTAACTAAGCTAGTGCTCACTTATGGAGCCAGAGCTCCATTCTAATTATAGCTTGCTGTTTTCATCGATTCCGAATTCAATATTGTTTCTGCATTCGGCTTACAACTCGCGAGAGTCACGCTAACATGGAACAAGGTATCCTTAACATGGCAGAACCGATATTTACTCAGAAACAGATAGTATGATACGGTTAGCCCTCATTTTGCTGCGCGGGTCTCATGGCCTATGGTATAGTCATAGCCCCGGGATGTTTCTAAGTCTTCCGGTCTATATAATACCTAGATAGTAGGCAGTCCTGAGCCATGTTCTACGATTCTCTAGACCTGCGTTTAATACACATCGGTCTTTTCACTCCTTCTTCCCTGTTTCACACACTCGTTTAATCTTCACTCCTTTTACTGGTGTCACTCGCTTCACTCTCTGTACTTGTTTCACTCGCCGCCAATATTATACGAATTTTCGCTCACTCTGCTACGCTAATAACTATCATGGGGCCCATCCGTCTTTGCCTCTGGATGTGGTTTCTCTCCCTGCACGTCTTTGTCATTGCTACGCCCGTCCTCGGGCCGAGCCACCGGATAGAGCCAAGAGTACTCAACTCCACCAGTGTGCCTCAGAACTCGAGTGTCGATCAGAGTAAGACTGTCTGGAGATGACTTAAGAAAATTAAGCACTAATTAATACTTGCCCAGTCCCCGAGCCCGGCGCCAAGCTCACCCGCGCCAACTTTGACCTCGTTGTTCACGCGTTCAAGGCCGAAAATCCCGGGCTCGCGACCAAGGTATCCTCGGCCCAGGTCGAAACTCTCTGGGCCGAGCTCTCGGGACAGTCGCCTCACATCACAAAGCGGGCCGCGGAAGCCACGGCGCGGTCAAAGGAGACGCAAGAGCGCCACAAACACCTGCGACGCAGGGCGACTCCGTCGCCGCGGGAGCTGCAAGGTGCCAGGACCTTGGTACAGAAGGTGCTAAAAGACGTGGAAAAGAGCATTAACTCGACACGGGCGAATCCACGCAGAAACCGATACACCAATGCCGCCAACGCTACGACGGGTTTGCCCACGCAGGGCCGTCCGCCAGCGGCTGTCAACGCGACCGTAGCCGAGGCGGCGGCCATGTTGGCCGAGGCAGACATTACAGCGCTATTGCAGAATGGAACGCTGAACCTCGAGAAGGATTATCGGTTGACGGGGAAGTACGCAAAGTTCAACCTGCCCGGGATTCCGACTGGGGCCAAGCTGAACGGGCGAGACTCATCGTCCTGGTGGCTCGCGAGCCTTGGGCCCGAGTATCCTGGAACGTGGCCGTTTGGCGACGACGCCGACTACCGGGTGTTCCGCAACGTGATGGACTACGGCGCGACAGGGACGGGCACGACGGATGACACGGCGGCCATCAACGCGGCCATTGCGGACGGCAACCGCTGCGGCAGCGGCTGCACTACGTCGTCGGTTAAGGGAGCGCTGGTGTATTTCCCGCCGGGCACGTACCTGGTCAGCTCGCCCATTATCTCACTGTACAACACGCAGCTGGTCGGGGACGCCACCTCATGGCCCGTGATTCTAGCGGCGCCGGCTTTCGCGGGCCAGGGCGTCATCACATCCGATGTGTATATCCCGGGCGCGAGCGGCGCCGAGTGGTACACCACCACGGCCAACTTCTACCGGCAGGTGCGTAACTTCGTCATAGACATGACTCAGTGCACCACGTCGGGCGTCTGGGGCTTGCACTGGCAGGTGGCGCAGGCTACGAGCCTGCAGAACCTGTATTTTTCCATGACGGACAGCAGCACCAGCACGCAGGTGGGGATCTATGCCGAGAATGGCAGCGGCGGTTTCATGTCGGACCTGATCTTCACCGAGGGAAACACGGGCATAACCTGCGGCAACCAGCAGTTTACCACGCGCAGCCTAACTTTCATCCAGACCTGGAGGGCCGTGTCGATGCTGTGGGACTGGGGGTGGACATGGAAGGGGCTGAACGTGCTGGATGCGACTTTTAGCATCTGGTTCGACTCCACGGTTGTGGGGGGCTCATTGTACGTGCTCGACTCGACCTTCTCGACTGTCGAGGTTGTCATTTACATCACGACGCCTAGTGCCGGCGCACACCAGAAAGTAATTGTCAATCTAGACAACCTCGCGCTGGACAACTGCCTCGTGGCCGTGCTGAACGCTGACGGCACCGTGGCCCTGAACGGCGGCACCGTGACAATCCCAGCGTGGACATACGGCCAGGTCTACAACGCGGACCACCCAGACGGCACTTAGATTGCCGGCGAGTCGGTAGACCCCCTGCACCCCGTGACGCGGATGCTTACCGACTCCACTGGCGCCTACTTTGAGATGTCGAAACCACAGTATGAAAATATTGCCGCCTCGCAGTGGATGTCGGCACTGTCGGTGGCCAAAGGCGACGGGATCAGCGACGACGCGGCAGCGCTGGGCATCATGTTCGCTATTGCGCGCGTCTTTCTGCCTTACGTCTATATTCCCGCGGGCTCGTACATGGTCTCCAGCACGGTTAAGATTCCTATCGGCGTTAACGTTGTCGGTTCCTGCTGGGCCCAGATTGTGGCTACTGGCTCGGTGAGTACCTTAGTATGCAAGGATATGTTACGGTGAAGTTGCTAATCTGTCACCGGGTAGAACTTCCAGGACATGAACAATCCACTGGTGGTCGTTCAGGTCGGCGATCCGGACGACGTTGGTTCGGTACAATTGCAGGACCTCTTGATCACGGTGCAGGGCAATACGGCCGGGGCGGTGCTCATGGAGTGGAACGCGCAGCAGATTTCTCAGGCCAGCACGGCCATGTGGGACGTTCACTTTCGGGTTGGCGGTGCCTTGGGATCAGATCTGCAAGTAGCGAACTGCCCGACGTTGACTGGCAGGATCAACACAGGATGCATTGCTGCGTCGGCCATGCTGCACATCACCGAGTTCTCGACTTTGTACATGGAGAACGTGTGGGCCTGGACGGCCGATCACGACCTCGACTCGTCCAGCGAGGCACAGGTGGACGTATACACTGCGCGTGGCATCTTAATCGAAAGTCTCGGTCCCGTGTGGATGGTTGGCACCGCTTCCGAGCATGCGGTCATGTACCAGTACAACCTGGTCGGCGCCGAAAATGTCTGGATGGGAATGGTGAGCAATTCCAGTCGCTTACAAAGAGGCCAGCCCTAACTTTACGTCTCTATCTAGATTCAAACCGAAAGTCCCTATTATCCCCCGGTGCCTACGTCGCCCCAGCCCTTTACCACTACAGGGCAGTTCCCCGGAGATCCATCTTTTGCTTCGTGCCAGGACACGGGCTGTAAGGCGGCTTGGGCGCTCTCCTTAAACAACTCCAACAATATCCAAATCACGGGGGCCGGTCTGTACAGCTGGTTCACCGACTACTCGCAGACATGTGTCGACACGCAAAACTGCCAGGATAGCCTCGTGACGACATATGAGTGCGGCGACATTTACCTGATGAACCTCTACACCGTGGGCGCCACAACCATGCTGGTGCCCGACTCGCTTACAGGGATGCCTGGAGTCTCAGCATCAAGCAACACGGTGAGCTACTTACCCTTGCCGCCCAGTCAACCGCCCGGAACGGAGTCTTGGTTAAGGTACTGACTCTTCACTCACTTGGTTATAGGTGGAGAATGCGCACCCGTTCGTCGCAGCCATAGCGCAGTGGGAGTATGAGAACCCGTCGTGGTACGTCGCGGGCATACGTACCTATCTTGTTCATCTGAAGTGAAACAAACTAATCGAAAAATCAACACAGGAATAGAGATGCATCCGCCGATGACATCTCAGGCGGCCAGGGGCTCTGCAGCTATCTAACGCCGTCGTCAAAGGCCGATCCTGCGCAGGCTGCTCAGGAGGCTCTGGAGCGCGGGGTGAGTGCGTACCTGGACAGCTTCCTGAGCGGGCTCAGCGACCAGTCGAGCTGGGACGTGCAGCTGTGGAGCGCGGCGGGCATCGGGCAGGAGAGCTGCGCCAGCATTGTGTCCTACTGCGCGGTCAGCGATGCGTGCAGCGGCTTCGCTGTCACAGCGCAGTACTGGGCGATACAGGCGGTGGTCAACTTCCAGAACTACTTTGTTGCTTTCCGTGACGTGTTCGAGGAGGCCGTGCTGTTGGACTCGTTCAGCATCGCGGACATTGCCACCACCTTCTCGAACACCAACACTTACAGTGACGCTGCGCTGGTAAACAACCTCGGCGCAGCACTGGCCATCGTGGGCACGGCGTTTGGTGTCTTCCTCGACCTGCCCATCTTGGCTGTCACGGGCATTGCATGGGTTGTCATTGGCAGCATCATGTCCGACGTCGGGGCTAACATGGCCGATGCCGCCGGCGACACGGTTGCGGGCGCCGAGATCGACATGGACAGGCGGGCGGCCATCCTCTTCAACGCGACGTTGATCGGGCTTGAGAAGGCAGTCAGTGACGTATTCAAAAACCCGGAGAACCTTGCCAACTGGGACCAGAGCATCTTCAGCAACAGCTCATACTCCAACCGCTTGGTGGCTCTCTTCGACAACGGACGCTTCTTCTACGGCACCGAATGGCTGGACGAGTTCACGTTTGGGCCGGAGCTGCACGGCGCCTTCCAGAAGGCGCTGATCAACGTGGCGCTTATCGACGCCAACTACTACATCCTCAAAAACGGCCACAGCGTCGCCGACTGTCCCAGCACGCGCACCGGTGTCGTGCTAAACGATGTGTGCTTCACGCTGGAGCAGGCCGGATCTGGCCCCGTGCAGGAGGGCGAGCTCGGGTCGTGGACGGTCGAGATGGGTAGCGACCAGGTCGAGGCCTTGAAGGGCACGTACGGCGTCGATCTGGGAGACTTGTACCAGAGCGCCTGGGCGTGCGAGACGGCGACGAACGTGTACGAGAACATGGATGCAATGTCGACGTTTGGGAGCGTTAGCGACGCAATGGATCCCGGCTCCCTAAACGTGGCGCCCTGCCTCTGGACCTTACCCGTCTTCGAGGTGGACTGGAGCGTCGTGGACGATGACAACGATAATTACTGGGCCTCGCCGTGCGCCATTTACAAGAAGAACATGACCGCCTCGACGCAGGAGATAGCAGTGACATATCTCCCAGACAACCTGAATGCCGTGTTTACCTCGGACTTTTGCAGGGGCAACACCGGCTGCGCGAACTCGGTCAATTCAATCTGCTCGTAGGCTCTTGGGTTCAAGTATACTAATCTTAACTAATTCCACCTACATGGGATATGCAAATGGACAGGGGAACGTCACAGCTCGATAGAGACTCTTTTTTGTTTGCAACTTGCTCGAGCAGTTTTGGGCGGGTTAGTCGCGTCCTTGAGGAAGAGGCGAACTCTGATGCAGAGTCAGTCAAGGCTGTAGTCTTGCACTTAGAATATTGGCATTTTTGAAGTTTAATTACTGTCACGTCTTCAGCTCCTGTAAGAACAAATTGTGAAGGAAGCTCCATGTCATTAGGTGCACAGGTAACACACCTGTGCCCTGTTATTTTAGGCTACGTAGGTATCTGGACCAGAAATAGGCCCTTTGATGGAAGTTCTCCCTCTCCTAAGGAGAAACTCATAACCCATTACTTACCCCATCCGTGAGTGCTCTCATACAAACCTAGAGCCCAGTCTTGTTCTCACAATCACCCTCTGTTACCTTACTCTCTTAGTTCTCAATCTTCCAGTTCCCGTTCCAGTCCAAAGTTAATCCTACCCTTCTAAGTTGCCGTTGTGCGACCCCTCCGTCGAGAGGCAACCATCGCACTATCACGCGACGAAGACTGTTCCTGGCTACGTATTCTCAACGGGACAGGCTGTTGAAGTGCAGGGCATCAAGGCTCCCCTGAGCCCCTGACGGTGTACTGGTACGTACAGAGACAGGGGGGAAGGACACTCTCGTGTATAATAGGCCGGTCAATCCTCTGCGCTATACATAGTTCGGTTGGTTAATCATGGTCGAGGCTTGGTTAAGAGTGCGACTTGCTGACTGAAACTGTCCTGCGCACTAAAATTCCAATTAAGGTATCGTCCATACCTAGGTAGGTAAGCGTGGTCCGTGTTCCTTCCTTCTTTCAAATCCGCCTACGACCACAAAAACATTCGACCTTACCTCTACACATATATGCGCACTCCACCGGCCACAGTTCAAGCCTATTCCTCAGAGCTCGTCCTTTGCCGTGTCGGACTTGACAGCTGGATCGCCACCTAGCCAAGTCGGCAGGAGTCTGTACTTGTTGAAGCCGGCATGTTCCCAGGCGCTCATGAACTGAATGAGCTGCCCTTCCTGATACTGGCCAGCTATGGCACAGACACCAAATGGACGCTCGTTGAAGCTGGAGTACGAAAGAGGCAGACACGCCATTGGGTAACCTGAATCATCCAACGATCGTTAACAGAGATACGGAGAAGTACGCAGGTGGAACTCACCTGCAGCTGTATAGAAACCATCTATCTCGCTATCAGCAGGGCCGAGGATGATGTCGATATCGTTCTCTTTCAAGCACTTGTCGATAGCACGCCGGCGCCCCCAGTCTCGCACGTCTTCAATTGCTGCCTTACGCTCATCTTCTGTGATGGAGAAAGCTGCTGCTGCCTCCTTTCTATCTTCTGCTGTCATATTGCAGAGTTCCGTCAGCGATGGGAAGATAACATCACCATCGCGATCCACGTATTTTGTTTTGAGGAACACCGACGGCACAGCAGGCCAAGGGCTGGAGTTCTTGACAGTCGCGGCCTAGGCAGGTGCAATTCAATTGTATTGAGCGACCTCTGGAGATGAAGAGGAAGCTTCAGTCTTGCAGATGGCTTCAAGCCTTATATACACCTGTTGAGTCCTAGGCGGCAGGTTGGTGCCTGCGTTAGTTCAGTGTGCCCGTGTTAGCTCCCAGGCACCTGTGACGGTATTCAAAGTCTGACAGGATTCAATCATCGCATTTACCGTATCTTGATCTCTCCAAGCTAAATGTTAGCAACGAATATGCCGGTTTTAAGGAGTTTGTAATTAGCAGACGTACCTCCTGGATTATTTGTGCCCACGGAGCGCCTTTTCCCCCGCCTCTCCCGTATTCTACAAGAGGATCGCCCTACATTCTTCAGAAGCTCATCCCACGATCCTGCGTCCTTAACCTTCTGTGTAGGGACCCTGGCACGGCTGGGTCGACTCCGTGAGAATGCCGCTTCATACTGCTCATATCGACTCGGGCTGTTCTCTTCGGTCGGACTTCCTGGTGGGTAGTCAGCCGGGTAAAGTTGGAGACCCCATTCCGACGGTCTGAGCGCTGATTGTCTGGCGTTGTCTCCGGAGGTCCAATTATGACGTTGATTTCCGCTTCCTTGTGGCTCTCCATTGAGATCGTGGCCGCTAGCGGTGCTCACACGATCTGTACTTCTGATTAGAAAGCCAAGATTTGATGAAAAGCCCACCTTCACCATCTTTGTCGCTTCTTGTAGCCAAAGCTGGACCAACGGGGGCACCTTCTATGTGACTGATGCTGTTTCGACCTCCAGCGGTTGCCCATCTCATGCTGAGTTGTTGCTCCGCGTTACTTGGGGAACGACGCGGCGGGTCGTCATTCTCGATCAGAGAAGGGATCCTGCCGAGGATGGGAGAAGACACTGTTCGCAAGCCAGAAGAGATGAGTGATGTCGACGGGAACTGGTGAGAGAGAATGATTGAAGAGTGAAGAAGCCTGGATATGCTATCAACGCTATTCGGATGCCTCCATTGCGTCCGGCAGGCTTCCCGTAATGCAGCCTTTGACGTCGCTGATCGCAGGCAGAGAAAGAGGGCGGTTCTTCCTGTGGCCAAGCATGTGGCGCTCCAAACACTCTCCACACATCAAGAAGGCCATTTCTCAGTGAAGTAGATCCCATTCTTGTGCCCTGAGATTCCATGTACAGCAGGAAATCCGGTGTCAATTTGTCGACGAGGCCTCCCAGACCCAGGATTCCCGCGGCACGACCAAGGCTGAACTCGCACGGTAACAGTTGTGGGCCAAGTAACGAGTTCAGAGGTTACTGCAGCCTCCACGCTGAGACGCGTGGCTCCTTGGGAACGAGACCTTAGAAGCAACAGAGGCAGCAAGGCGTGTCTCGTAAGGGGCATGGATGGGCACTGCTGTACGACTCCCACCAACGAACCAACCGGCACCCCCCTGTGATGCCTCACCGCTCTTGTTCATAAACACTCGATGGTCACGGTCTCTTTCCTAGCCGAAAGTCACCTAATCTTGCCCGTCCCATCCTATGTGAGATCCCTCACCGAGCCGCCGTCTGCCATCCATCCGCAGCGAGGATTACGACCAGTTCAGTCTGCCTCATCTGAGCCCGCGTCTACCTCAGCGACTGGCTAATAATCCAAGTCTCCTTTCGGAGGACTCTAGGGTATTGTCCTCAGATTGTTCGTCGTGTTCAGCCCAGTGGAGCGGAGTCACCAGACCGATCATCCCAGCATAGGGGCTAGAAGACCGGCAACGCACGTTGGTGGCGGGCAGACTAAAGAGTACAAACAGGGAGATCTTGCTGCGGACGAGACGGGGATGGGAGACGGAGAGGGACAGTTGGTGGCCCTGAAGGACGTAAAATCAGAAGCGACATACGACCTACCGTATTCATAACGGGCTTCAGGTGACAGAACGGCCCAGAAACGATAAAGGATCGCACCAGGTAGACTTGAAGGACCGTTCTTCGCCGCCTGAGATGGGGAAAGAGGGGGGAGTGAACGAGCATGAGCGGGTGAGTATTTGCAGTTGAGGGGAACGATGTAGAGCTCGATGAACCGCGAGGCAGACTTGAAAGATCCGAGGTTTGAAGGAGCGCCCGGCCGGGGAGGGGAGGCCATAGTTGTGACAATATAACCATTGGGCACAAGGAAGTCAGGGACTTGGGAAGTGACTTCAGGAACCGGGGTTGGTTACAATAACGAACTCCGCGAGTAAACGATGGCAAGTCGTGTGCGGGCAAGAGAACACAGCCATAGAACTGATCCGAAAGAGACTTCGAGCGGGCAGCCCCTGACCGGGGAGAAATGTAGTTGTCTGCCTGAGTCTTACAACTCTGCCTTCCCTATAACTAGGCAGAATTACGCTGTCGAGTATTATTCATCTCTCCGACTCCATTCGCGCTGCCATCCATGCATCTCCGGCAGCCTCCTGGCTCACTCACTGGCCTTACCATCCTTTGAGACTTTCAGCTTTCTGTTCCGGGTTATTCACCCGTGGAACTGGGAAACTCTCTTCCTCTCTACAAAGTTTGTTCTCTGCAAACTCATATAAGGATCCGGCGCTACCTGCCTCTGACTTTGCTCTCTTTCCCTCACATTCTGTCATCCGTACGACGTCCCGCCGCAAACATGAACACAATCGAGCTAGCCCAACATTATGACACCGGCTTCTTTAGGTAAGTTCTGCATCAACCAGCATGGCAGCAATTCTCAAAGTATTCTAGGGAAGTACGAAATCGATGTCTCAATCTCGCCAGATTGGAAAACTTTTTCCAGTTATATCTGTGCTTCAACACCAACAAGCCAGGCAGCACTTCTGAAGCCCTGGGAACATGGGCCACCACCGAAAGTGGTCGCGCGTTTGCCGCCGCAATGACTGACAACCTCCTCGGAGACCTACCCCCAGAGGAGTTCGTTTTATCCGTCTTAACTCTCCTTATCGGAACCTCTCCACGACCCAAGTTTTCGTCCCGATCAGAGACTGCGAAGACTACCTTTATGAGTTCACTAAGTTCAGCATGGTCAGCAATGCGGAACACAATGGGAGAGTCTTGGAACGTGTGGCGTATTCCGTCATCCACGTCTGCCGCAGTCTTCTTCCGGACGTTGTTGCCGTTCCGTATTTACGACCCTACCAGCTGGACAGCTGTATGCAACACACTCGACCTACCGCGGTTCTGGACATGTACTGCTATACCAGGATCTCCCAAGCTTCCTCCCACCAGGAAGTTACCGATAATGTGCATAGACTTCTGGGCATTTCGGTCGAAGCACCAAGGGAAGAGATTGATGAGGATAAAGCCGAAGAAGAGGCGAGTTTTGGAGAAACAGGGGATATTGACGATGGGCAGACTGTTTTTGAAGATACGGATAGCGTCGTCGCGGATTCCAAAGTTGATTCGGAAGATCTCTTCAGTTCTCAAAATGACTGCCCAACAGAGTGGTCTGCTGTCAGCGAAGACTTGAGGAGCGATAAATAGGGAAGTCTCAGCTCGGAATAGCTTGAATTTTTCTCCAGTTTGTACTGTTATTAGCTGGTCTTTACTTTTATCCAACATCCGCGCAATCAGAAGTATTTGCATCCGAATTGTACAGAGGCAAATTGACAAGAAAAAGGGGCACCCCAAACAAAGACGACCCACAGTTCGAAGGCCGGACAAAATTGGCAGTTGGACGCCGCGAACAGCCACTTTGCCTGTGTCCTTAATGTCCCTGGCCGATAACCATGTCCAAACCGCTCAAATGCTATGGATTCCGTGTCAATGGATTCCGTGTCAAATGGATTCCGTGTCGGCTGATCCAAATGCAGATGCCAAATGCGGGGAGACATATCGTCTCGGTCAAGAGAAAGCCTAAGAAAACCAATGGCTTTCAGGTATAGCTGCTAATTAAAGAGTTCATTAGTTAATAGAGCTTGTCGATAGAGCTACCTTATTAGCAGCTTTAGAGTACTAGCACCTCTGGCCGACCGTCCAGTGTCTATAGTCTCTAACATCGTGCGCCTTTAATTACTAAGTGCGACGTCTCTAAGGGACGGACCCGGGGATTACCCGGTAGATTGGTCCGTACTGAGTTTTCCTTGCAAGGCCCACTATTCTTTAGCTAGGGTTAGTCACAATGACATAAGGATTTACGGACCTTGTGCGAGTGCCGTCACATCTCACACGTGGTCTCAAGTGTCAAAAAATGATACCCCTGTGCACATCCCTTTTTTTTTAGTACATAAGCCGCTAGATAGTTATGCATGGATACCTCAGGACGCGAGTGACAAAAAAGTGATCCTCACAAACTGAGGGTGGGAAAAGTTTGTAAGGATCACTTTTTTTGTCACCCGCGTGCCCAGAAACTTTTCCTCCAAGCCACGATGGTTGCCTTATGTGGCCTGCCTAAACTCCCCGCACTGTCACTCGTTTGTCGAAATGCAGGACGACATCACTGGCGATCAACTGACCCAGGCGGCTCCTACATTCGCCATACCTATGGTCTTCTAAATCCTTCACGTCCGCCTACAGCGTTCCCGGTCCGACCGGATCCAGGTTAGCTGCTGTGTGTTTTTCGGGATTGTTAAAGCGGCGCAGATAAAAATAAGGGCAAGGTTGGCGAGAATGGGCGAAGAAAGGAAGAATATAAATGAGAAACAATTATTAAACAGATATTATCCAATGAGTATAGACTTCTTAGGGTTAGCATGACTTTGCCCTGGTCTCTTGTGAACTATTTCCTGTGAGCCCTAGTCTCCTGTGAGCCATGGCCTCTTATGAACCATCTCCTGTGAGCCATGGCCTCCTGTGAACCATCTCCTGTGAGCCCTGGTCTCCTGTAAGCCCTGGTCTCCTATGAACCATCTCCTGTAAGCTATAGCCTCCTGTGAACCATCTCCTGTGAGCCATAGCCTCCTGTGAGACCTAGGCACAGCGGAGAATGCTCAGCGGCTCGATAAACGCATAGGGGAATACCCTCCGCGTCTTTAAAGCTTCCACAGATTAGTGCATCCTTCTCCTTACACAGCTAATTCATATATAGAAATCCCTATGCTTTTAGTATTATAGAACGGAAATAACGTCTTAAGATCCTTTCACTTAAGACAGCTACAGTTACTTAGCGACCAGCCGCATTAAACATCAGTTTATTTACGTTTAGCATAAGAGCAGAACTACGAAATGTTCGTTTATACCCAGTTCCATATTTCCACTAGCTAAAGCTCTTCATATATAAGTGATGCCGGAAATGGCCTTTTTGGCCCATTTGCGCCTTCTTCGCTGTATTGTTAGATATTTGAGATAGAATCACGTGAAAACGGCCGTGATGACAGGCGACTAGCGCCTGCCAGCACGAACCACCGCATGCACGTGACTTGAATGGACCCACTCTGCAGCCCATTTCATGGACTGCAGGCAAGGCTTCCACTCTTGCACTCGGCATCAATCTTCACACTCTTTAACATATACCCAAATTGTTGCTATTTTGCTTCAACCACCAGTCTTTCCGCATTATATGGTAGCTGCGACTGAGAGTCGAAAAACCTCACCAACCACACCAGCTAGTTCGATCTAACTCGACCTGATCGATACCGCAATCGACTACTTCGCTGTACAATCGATCGCGAGGCCTTGACCGTCGGCGTGACGCGTCGCGGGGAGCCAAATCCGCGCCCTGCACCACATTCAGAGTCTTCGCCTACTCAACTCGTCAAGATTGGCCCGGAGCCGCGTTCTACGCGTTCTGCACCGCCAAATCAACCACAACCGACTCGAGAACCGCGTCCCACGCGTTCAACAGTCACCAAGCCCCCAACCGACTCGAGAGCCGCGTTCCACGCGTTCGAAAGGTCAACAACAGTCAATCTGGCCCAGAGCCGCGTTCTACGCGTTCTGCCAACGCCAAAAACACCAATTCACCACTGAGCAAGTTCTCCATGCTTGAAAAATTTTTTGCTCACCGCCTGAAGAAATTTTCTTCGCACCCCACTCCCCAGACAAGACCGCTGAACGAATTGAGCCTATAGCCTCTTCGCTCCAGACGGTTACGTCGACCCATTAACAATGGCTTCATTTTCCGGAACGCCCGGACATGCACGGGGCCGTGGCCAGGTATACCCAGCCAATATTGCATCCGACCTGGAGGACTTCGAGGAACGTCACGGCGTCCAAACGCGCGGCAGATCCCGTGCCCAAATGAGTCAGTCCAGGACACTGAGCGCTCACCCGGAGCCACCACTGCCCTCAGGAGAGGACAGCAGCTTCGTCAGCGCCCCGGCAGACTCTGACCATGGGCAACAAGACGACATCTCGGACAGCTCTTTCGACTCGGACAACGCACCGTCCCGACCTGACCATCTCGGACAGAACAAGCGCAGTATCCAGTACCTGGATCGAATGATGCGGCATTCAAACAAAAGAATGGCCGCCAGGATCCGCAACGAAACCGACCTGCAAGCAGAAAATATCGCTAAAATGCAGCAAGTCGTCGACAATCTTCCAGGCTTGGTCGACAAGCTTCCACAAATGCTTGACGCGCATGCGGCAAAGTATGACAATACCCAAGTGCTGGTAGCCATTCAACAGGAACTCAAGGCTCTACGCCAGGATACTCCGACCCATGGGGACCTGATCAAAGTGAGCCGTGATCTTGCCAATGATATGACGGAGCTTCGGACTCAACTGTCTACCGACTTGGATACCGTACACCATAGACTGCACAAGGAAATTGACGATACACGCAGGAACCTTGGCACAGACTTGCACACGGCCATACGTAAACTGAACGAAGACATCTCTGCTGCACGTAGCGACCTGTCTAAGAACCTGGTCGCCAGAACTCAAAGCCTGATCGGTGACATCGCTAATATGCGTAAGGGTATGGCTACCCAGCAAAGCCTGCAGGAAACACAACAAAGCCTGACGGACACGCGACAGAGCCTGGCTGATCACTTTACCAACGCTCGCCGCGAAGCCCAGGATGACATTGGCGCCTTGCGTCAAGACCTCCCGGCTCTGATCAATCACGAGTTGGACCAGCGTCAACTCGCGACCCAGACAAACCCTGGATCTCAAGCGAGACCAGAGACTAGCCAGATGCCTGCATCTGCACGCTCCACCGTTCCTGCTTCTGCCCCAGGCACCACCTCCCAGGCAAACCGTCAAGCCATCAGATCTCCAGATGGACCGCCTGACGATGATGATTCTAGCAGCAGTGATGGTGACGACCGTCGTAGTAATGGCAATAACAATAACGACGGAAACGGCAACAGAAGAAACAATAGTGCCCGAGACCGCACCCCAGCCGAACAACGGAACCGTGAAGGAACCACAGATACTGGAATTCGGTCTACCGTCACCACCACCACTATTCGAGAATCGTCGCATAAGATTAAGCGCGAGGAAATCGGACTGTTCAATCCAGAATGGGACGATCCGGATGAAGTGGGCATGGTATCCGACGGAAAGAACTTTGTGTTTACCGACGTATACAGCTTCATCGACAGACTGGACAGCTACATGGAGGATCCAGCCACAAGAGAGGAAGCTGAACGGCAACTGCGCAGCCTTTTTCAATCCCTGCTTGCCGGACCAGCCGCCCTCTGGTGGAACAATGAACTGACCGGCGTCGAAAGAACCACATTGCGCCAGGAAGGACTACCTGCACTTAAGGATGCCTTACGTGAGCGATTTTCTCCAGACGCTTCCCTCGCCACCAAGCGGTTCTCGGAAACCAGACTTCGGCTTAAGCACATCGCTTACGACGAAGCCGCCATTATGTATTACATCCAAAAGAAAACTCGATTCGCTAGAGCGATGGGTATTCTCGCTGGTGATAACACCAACTGGCACGGAGTGATGGTGCAGATCTGGACCGGGATGGAGCTGAAGGTTAAGCAGTACCTGCGGGCTCCCTACAAGCATGAGACCTATGGATAATACATGCAGCACGTGAAGGAATGCCGTGCCTTGTTGATATCTGCTGCTCGGGAGACCTACCCTGATATCCAACCTAAGTCCAAGATTAACCGTAAGGCTGATAATAAGTTAGGAAACTAGTAACCGTCCTCCGAATACCGTCATTTTCGTAAGGATAAGCACAGGTCGAACCGTGACTTTAAGCGTTATGATGATAAAGACCGCCGGGACCGTGACGATAAGGACCGAAAGGATAACGGCAAGAATAATAACAACGACCGGTATAAGAAGAAAGACAATGACCGGTACCGCGGACGTCGTGACGGCGCACATTTCGCCGACGACGAAGCCAGTTAAATTGACCAATCAGACTCTGAGTCAATAAAGTCCGTATCGGACTCTGACGAGGAAATCTCTTGCCTAGTCCTCGATAAAACCACAACCTGTCACCACTGTTACCGAGTCTGTAAGTCGCTCACTGCTAAGAGAGCTCGTCTCCGTGACTGTCAGCTAACGAAGGCCGCTCGGGATCAGCGGATTAAGACACCGTCACCACTCGAGCCTGCCTTACGAACCTGCGGCTACTGTCAAACGGTTTGCGCCTCTCGGAACGCGCTCTTTAAACACCTTAATGACTGCATTGACGCTAAGGAGGGCATCAAGCGCCCAGCAGTTAATGATAACCGCGAGTTAGAAATAACTATGCTCATTAACGCCCTCACCGAGTATAAGCTTAAGAAGGCACTTAAGGCCGAAATGGCGCAAATTAACAGAGCACCGCTGTCTAGTTACACCTACCTGCGAGTGAAAGCTTTCACGTCGCTTACTGATTAGAATGGAGACAGTATTTGCTTTGACCCCGGATCAGCACGAACCTTAATTGGTCGTGAATTCTTAAAGAAGCTTGATCACAGTATCACCAAACGGAACGGTCGCATCCAGGGCGTAGGGAAGGAAAAGCTCCGTCTCAGTGAATGGGCAACGTTTACCTTCTACCTCCCTGGAAAAGACCGAGATGGTCACTTAACCTTAATGGAATTTGAAAAGTTAGGATGGGTGGTGGATGAACTTTAACCCAACCTGCTGATCGGTAACGACTTCCTAAAGACATTCGGCAGTACCATCGACTACCTAGGAAGTTGTGTCATATTCAAGGGAGTAGATGACTTCGCTATTAATTTTGAGGTTCTCACCCGATCACTCCCCTGTGTACGAAAGGTGACCACCACGCGTAAGGTCTGCATCCTCCCCGGGCAAAAGGTGTACATTCCGGTAACCTACAAACCGCTGCCCGCCGATCGAAGCTTCATGCTCACGGCCTACCACGACGCAGTCGCCCACGCCGTGATCGATGCGAAAACGCCACGGGTTGTCATGGCAATCAACAACACTAAGTCCGTGATGACCATTCCTAAGCGCTGTCACGTCGGCACGATCAATGAATGCGCGGATAGTGGATACTTCGTGGCGGACTGGAAAAGCGCCATGAAGGCTGCCACGGCCAGCGTCGCCCTCGCCTCAATGGCTGCATCAGTGGCTTCGCCAACCGCCCTCGAACCAACCGAATCCTCCCTCTTTACAGCGCCCGTCAACACCGAATTTGAATTGACTAACTTGATCAAAGCAGTGGCGGAAGGATATGCAACCGAGCAAGAACTGAACCAACCGGAACTCCCCTGCTTCACTACTATTGCCACGTAACAATTAACCGGTACCCCGTTAACGGATCAAGTCATCGGCATCGTGGAAGGCAGGCTCCCTGACAACGTTGTTGCCTTAGAGGACCTCGACAAGCTAAGGGTGCCGGAGAAGCACTTTACCTTAGGAATTCGAATGGGAGGCGAACACGAGGAGGTCGTTGACGAAGTACATATATATACTAAGGACAAAACCTTCGTTAAAAGACTTAAGTCCCTCATCAAACGGTTTCCCTAGCTGTGGAAGGACCAGGGCCTGATTAAAATGCCACCGGAGCAATGGATGAAAGTTCCGCTTGTGGAAGGATGGCAGAACCAGAAGGTCGCTTCTAAATCGTACCCACTTAGCCGTAAGGACATGGAGGTAGTGGATAAAACCTTTAACGCGCTTCATGACGTCAATAAGATGAAGTGGGTATACGATCCAACTGCATTCGCACATCCAGTCTTCGTCGTATGGCGAATGGTTAAAGGAGAACCTAAGGGAAGAGTCGTTATAGATCTTTGTCCGCTTAACAAAGTGACTATCCTTAACAACTACCTATTGCCCTTGCAGTCCGGAATTATTCAGGCATTGAGAGGCAAACGGTTCATTTCAGCTATCGACGCTATATCGTTCTTCTACCAGTTCGGCGTCTATCCACCTTATTAGGATAGGTTCACCCTCATCAGTCCTAAAGGGTTGGAAAAACTAACCGTGGCTCTAATGGGGTATAGGAACTCGCCCGCTCATGTTTAGAGATTCATGGACCGCTTGCTCTCTAACCACTCAGACTATTGCAGAGCGTTTATTAACGACATCGTTATCTTCTCGGACACTGCGGATGAACATATATCCCACCTAAAGACCATCTTTCGTCTGTTTTACGATAAGAATATTGCTATCTCTGCCGCTAAGTCGTATCTGGGATATCTTAACGTTAAGCTGCTGGGATTTCGTGTTAATGGACTTAGTCTGACTACCACTAAGGACCGCATCGCTGCATTCAGAAAGCTAGCATTCCCGAGCCAGTTAAAGGCTCTTAAGTAATATATTAGCAGTACTGGATTTCTTCGTCACCTCATTCCATACTATGCACAGCTCATCGGACCCCTTTAAGCGCGCAAAGTAGCCTTGCTCGCCGAAGGAAGGAAAACCGGTAAGGTTGAAACCGGTCACCCAGCTAAAAGAGCGAACTACTGCCAGAAGACGTATTACGAGCCGACCGATAAAGAGAAGCTGGCATTCGAAACACTGCAGAAGGTTATATGTGACGAAGACAACACGATACTATATCACTATAACCCAGATAAACAGCTGTTTATACAGGTCGACGGATCGTTGGAACGAGGCTTCGGCGTTATGGTCTTCCACGTGAAGGATGGATATAAATAGGAAGAAGGCTAACCCATTCCTTCGGCCCAGGTACTCCCAGTCATGTTCCTAAGCAAATGTCTGACCAAAGCAGAGACCAGGTACGGGCCGTCAGAACTCGAAGTCGCCTGCCTAGTCTGGGCAATCAAGCGATTACGAACTACCGTCCACTCGGCCAATAGCAAAGTCTTCGTACTCACCGACCACGCAGCCACGAAAGGAATCGTGGAACAAACCAGTCTCAATACATCGTTAACAGACCGAGCCAACAAAAGACTGATCAATGCGTCTGTATACCTATCGCAATACGACCTTAAGGTCTACCATCTGCCAGGCAGACTTAATTACGTCCTAGACGCCCTCAGTAGGCTTAAGACCGTGGATAATGGACCGGACAATCCCGACGGCGTGCCTGTACTGGATGATATATGGTTCACATACGCCGAAGCGCAGATGGATTCGGAAATAAAGGACAGATTCACTGAAGGATACAAAACCGATAAGAAATATTCGGCCATTATAGCCGACCTGCGGAAAACCAGTGAGGACACAGGCATCCTCTCTCGGCCCGGGCACCCTTTTGTTATAATTAACGGATTGCTTTACAATATTCGACCTAACGGTACGCGCAGTCTTTACGTGCCGTACTCGGAGATCAAATCAATATTGGAAGCCGCTCATGATGACAAACACCACTTCGGAAGAGATCGTATGCTTTACGAACTGCGAGGGCTGTCACACTGTCCAGCCTGCCTGCTCAACCAAACCGACAGACAAGCCCCTATCGGCGACTACCAGCCAATCAAGCCAAACAGCAGTCTCCCAATGCAAGTTATCGCTATCGATTTCATCGTGGGATTACCAGTGGTATCGTCTAAAAATCCCCCCTGGCAAATTGAAGGTTATATGGAGTATAATAGCTTGCTCACAACCACGGATAAAGCGACAAAAAGAACCCTGTTAGTCCCAGGGCATTTAAAGTACTCCGCCGAAGACTGGGGCACAGCACTGATGAGGCAGTTGATCCTCAGTGACTGGGGAGTACCAACTAGTATCATCTCTGACAGGGACCGAAAGTTCACCTCTAACTTCTGGAAAGGAATGTGGAAAACCATGAGCACTAGGCTGATGATGACTGCCGCGTATCACCCACAGGCAGATGGCTTGTCAGAACGGAAGAACCAAACAGTGGAGATAGCCCTGCGTTTTCACTACTTCGATAACCCAGAATCCTCCTGGCTAAACATCATCCCCGCGCTGCAATGGAACCTGAATTCAGCTTACGCGGACTTAATCAAATCAACGCCCCATAAGCAGCTATTTGGTTTCAAGCTACCAGGACCTTTAGATATGGTAACAGGTACCGCTCAGCAGCAGGATACTTTAGATCACACCGTCTTACGCACGTACTTGCGGCAAGACGCGCAGCTCGCTATGGACTTTGCGGCTGCGGAGGCTAAAAGACGGTACGACGAGCACCACAGGCCGGTTGAATTCAATGAAGGTGACAAGGTGTACCTTCGCCTGCATCATGGATACCACTTGCCAGGAAAACCACCCAGGAAATACTCACAACAGCGGTCAGGACCCTTCATTGTTATACGGCGTGTTAGCCGTCTGGCATATAAATTGGACCTTCCGCCCAATATGGGCATACACCCAGTTATCTCCGTGGCCCACCTGTCAGCAAGTCCAGACGGAGAAGACCCCTTCCAACGCACTCAGCCGCCCCCAGGACCAGTCGAAGACGACCAAAGTAGCTCTGGGCTGGAAGACGGAGAAAGGTTTAAGCTTGAACGCATTGTGGACCATAAGCCCCATAAACAAGGCTTTCAATACCTTGTAAAGTGGAAAGGATAGGGCAATGAGCACAATGTGTGGAAAACAGAGTGGCAACTTCGCAACTCCTAAGACCTCATTAGGGAATACTGGCAACGAATGGGAGGTCGCTCTGCCACGGCAAAACAAGCTGAGGAAAAGAAACCCTCGGAAACCTTACCCACGAAAACGAATGAGCCCGTTCAGCAGAGGGAAGGCTTACGACGCTCCCAGAGGCTGCACAAATAAGCAGCAAAACATCATGGACGAAGATCCCGAGGATCGGGATCGTTATAACATCGACCGGGATCGTTATATCGGAAAGAAAAATTGGTGATAAGCGTCCACTGAGGACAGTGGAAGAATTCTTTTGCCCCCCGGCATTTGATGCCGGAAATGGCCTTTTTGGCCCATTTGCGCCTTCTTCGCTGTATTGTTAGATATTTAAGATAGAATCACGTGAAAACGGCCGTGATGACAGGCGACTAGCGCCTGCCAGCACGAACCACCGCATGCACGTGACTTAAGTGGACCCACTCTGCAGCCCATTTCATGGACTGCAGGCAAGGCTTCCACTCTTACACTCGGCATCAATCTTCACACTCTTTAACATATACCTAAATTGTTGCTATTTTGCTTTAACCACCAGTCTTTCCGCATTAATAAGTCTACTACGGAGATTATCTTAAAATAAATCTGCTTATTATAATAGTTATTTTCAGTACCCCCTTTTTATATAAGGTATCCTTACTAGTAGCTTATTAAAAAAGTAAAGGCACTTTATATAAGGTCCGTAAATCCTTACGTTATTATAATGGATAATAATAGCATCTTACTTAGTCCGCGCTATAATCTTACACTTAGTTTGCTCTTTATAATAGTGTCTTATATAAAATTATATGAATCTTAATTAGCTTAAGCTATTTGCGCCTTAAAGCAAACAGCTCTTAATGCTTAACTTAATTACATGTTAACACTTAGGATGGTAAAATAGCACGTTACATTAAATTAAGTAATAATTAAATAGTTTAATCATAGTATTATAATTAATTTACTTCTTAAAAGTTACGGGGCTTCATTATAAAGTAGAAGTCCTTCGCACTCGCCGCACGAAAAGTAGTAAAGCGGAATATCGGGTACATTAAATTAGTTATCTTAAAGCTGAAGATTTATAAGTAGCGGAGAAAGATATAAGCCTTAAGCTCGTCGAGAAATATAAACTAAGAATGAAAGCGAGATAAGGTAAGAAAAGGAGGTAAAAGTATAAGGGTTAATTACGTATTTATTAGTTTATTTTAATAGTTATTATAAGAATATAAACTTAGTTAGTGTATATAAATAAAAATTTAAGCAGCTATCCTTTAAACTTCTCTTATTTATATATAAAACAACTCTTCGACATAGCTACTTAAGCTCCTTTTATAATGTAGCAATACTTTCGACCAGCTCTTTATCCTTAAATATTAGCTTAAAATTATTATATATAAAGCTAAAGTTACACTCGCCCTTTAACTTTTATAATAAGTTCCCTTAACGTCGAGGTAAGTTAAACATTAACACTTAGCTATAAGACCTAATTAAATTAACCGGAAAATCCTTTTACTTATATAGCTTTTATAAAGCTTAAAACGGGCATAAAACTCGGTTTATAATAAATTATTAATTATCTCTTACTTATTATAGCACTAACGTAAAGCACCCCGATTAAGCGGTGTGTGTTTTACTGCTGCGACCCACTTTTTTACGTGCAGCCTTAACCCCACGCATAACCCGCGCAGGGTAAGCGCACTATATATAAAACCTTTCCCACCATTATAAATAGTCCTCTTCTTCTTTCCTTCTTTAACTTAATGTTTTATAAGTAAAGTAAGTAAAACTTAAAGCCTTACCTCTTCGAATATTACCCCGTTATATAACATTAAGTTTAATAAACTTACTTAAGAAAGCTAATATAATATTTAAGAACAAACGAATTAAACAGTCTTACCGCGCGTAAGCTGCATTAATTAAACCCGTTATTTACATCGGTTTATTTACCTAACGCGCTCACGTAACGCGTTAACCCATTAATTTAACGGGTGCTTAACAGCGAAAGAAGAAATAGGCTTCTTAAAACGGTACGCTTACGAAGACTCGAAGCTAAATAAAGATAGCTTGTGATAACTATAAAGGCGTGGCCGTTATTACGAAGGCCCGTAAAGAAGTATGATTCCGGTTCGAGGACTTATAACGCGTCCTTCTTAACTAAGATTAACGCTAATTAATTAACGAACTTAATGCCGTGCCCGGACTGCGACGCGCATAATAAGGATTAATTAACGAACACTTCTTAAACCTAAAGATAAATCCGTTTATTACGGTGGGAAGGGATATTAATGACATTATCGATCTTAATAACCTAAAGGCTAATAGAGGCTAACGGGCCTAAACGTTTACGGACGGCCTTACGTTTAAGGACTATTATAAGTATATAGTCTTTAAAATCCCCGATTTCTGATACACTGTTACTTAAGAAGAGTTTTAATAGGATATAATTAACCAGGCCGAAGCTCTCGCCGAAATATATAACGCGATAAGTAAAAAGACTGGTCTTAATTTTCCTTTTAAAGCCTTATCCGAAGAGGCTTAATGGGACCTCCTATTACGGGCTAAAAGCTTTATAAGGTTATTCCGGGCTTAGCCCGGTATTTTAGTCTTAAGCTAAATGCCGTGTGCGTAGCGCACCCGGCACGCTGGGAACGGGATTCCGAAGCCTTAGCGCTAAGCTATATAATAGCTTCCTATTAGCTGCACCCGCTGTATATAGGTCGCGCCGCGCAGCTTCCATTACGCGGCTCTCTTTCTCTCCCTCGTAAATTAATCCATAACCTAAAAGTCCTTAATTCTATGCTATACTTCTTAAGCCCCTTACATTTTAATCTACCCTTTATTAATTTCCTTAGCGCCTTTATGAGCTGAATAAAGTATTCGCGTGCATTCAGTTAAAGCGTAGCTTCTTGGATTACGATTTCCTTTCATCACTCTTTTCGTCCTTTTTTTCCTTTTTTTTTTATATGTGCTCCGTTACGCTAAGGCCGGCCACCGCACAACACTATAAGTACTCCCAGCAATATACCCTGGTCGCCGATTTAAAGCGAGCGGGAGCGATAATTTGCACTAGGAATCACCTAGCTTATTAGTAAGGTCGCTGCCCTAAAGGCTAAGGGAGAGTCCGCGCGCCCTCGAGCGGTTCTTCCGCACCTTAATAAGTACGACGGCACCGCGGTCAACTTAAAACCTTAGCTCTTAAGCGCCGAAGCTAAGCTTTAAGTCGATGGTGCCGCAATCGGAGATGCGTAAGCGCAGTTCCACTACCTGTATGCCTGCCTCACGCTTATAGTGAAGCGAAAGCTTCTTCCTTTCACTAAGGCTATAGCTAACCACTCACCTTAAGGCTTAATCGATAAGCTTTAAGCTAGTTACGGCGAGCTAAACGCATAACGGCTAGCCGGTCAGTAAATAGCATCATTAACTTAGCGCTTAAGTGAGCGGATTTATGCTTACCTCTTGCGCTTTAAAAAGGTTCTGTACCATGCAGGTGCAGAGTTATAGCTCGACGCTGTAAAGAATAACAGCCTAATGGTTAGCCTTAACCAGACCTAACGGCAGCGCTTAAGTGAGCGGCCCGATATACTTAAGCTTCATTAAGCTTTAAAGCATTAAAATCGAGCCTTCCCCTCCTTATACGCAGGCGCTAAATAGAGGCGCGGAATGCTTAAGGGGTATGGTAAAGGAGAAGATACGCTTAATAAGAATAAGTGTAAAGCTTTTAAATGCACTATAAAGAGAGATATTAAGGACTGCGGTGTATCTGTTAAACCATACGCTAAGATATAAAAATGGATGGAAAACGCCATTCGAAAGCTTCTACTTAAAGGATAGGGAGTAAAGGAAGCTACACCAGTCCCACCTTTAAACCTTTAGCTGCAAAGCTTACGCCCTTACCACGGAAGCAATAAAGCGGGAACAGCGTAAGAAGCGCCTGAACCTTAAGGCGTGGATTAGCTACTTAATAAGATACTAATTAACGAACGTTTATAGGATCTAAAAAGCCTTACTCACTTACTTGCATAACTTAAGAAGCAACACATTTCTCGCTTCTTCCGCAGCCTCGGTTACGCTGGCTGCTAATGCCGGTGACCTTATAAATGTTAATATTAATAGGATAAAGGCCGCCGAGCCCTCGGCGGCTTAAGAATAAAGGCGGAAGTGGAGGAAGGAAGGCCGGTGCATAAGGTGTGGCAGTAGCGACCATTGGTCTAGAACATGCCTTAGCCCGAAGAAAGTTAAGATTAATACGGTAGCGTTCGCGCAGGGTGGGGAGCGTAGTACTAGAAGCGGGGATAACGATTACGACTATAGCTCGGAGGACGACTGAAAAGCACCCTCGCTAGCGAGGGGGGTTCCGGACATGGTTATGTAGGAGATCCGACGGTTCAGTGCGTGGCTTCCCTGAGTGAGGGAGCGTAGGCCGCACGTATGGATGAGTACTTTTAATGGTTCAGCCGGAGATAGAGTAGGCTTATAGCTGTGGAGCGTAAACTGGAGTCGCTGTACTTACACGTGCGGCGCCGGTAAAGGCCGGGCGGCTGGATTAGTGACTGAGATCGACTCGGTTAGTCGCTTTAAAGGTAGAGTGGGTAGTTGTTATTTACTGTAATGGATCTGCGTTTAATGGCGCGCGGAAGCGCTAAATGGCTGGCGGATTAATTAATTAAGCCTGCGGAGGGAGTAAGGGGGTGATGTTATGAGCTGGAAGCCTTATAAGGTTATTCCGGGCTTGGCCCGGTATTTTGGTCCTAGGCTGGATACCGTGTGCGCAGTGCACCCGGCACGCTGGGAACGGGATTCCGAAGCCTTAGCGCTGGGCTATATAGCAGCTTCCTATTAGCTGCACCCGCTGTATATAGGTCGCGCCGCGCAGCTTCTACTGCGCGGCTCTCTTTCTCTCCCTCGTAAATTAATCCATAACCTAAAAGTCCTTAATTCTATGCTATACTTCTTAAGCCCCTTACACCTCCCATATAAAGGCATGGTTAACTCCGTCGACTTTAGTAAACTAATAGAGCATAACTTAAAGGCTATCTTTTATAAGTTTAAGTTACGAACCTTTTAGTTTTATACGTATAAAGAACTGGTTAAAGAACTCTATACTTAAGCACGCAGCTTAAATAATAATATAGTGGTTACTTATAGATAGCTTATTAAGATTAAAGGAGCCCTTTTCCTCGTAAAGTTACGGGAGGACGCTACTAAATAGCGTATGTAAGGTCTTAGTATCGAATAGGAAGCTATAAATTAAATACTAGAATAATTAACAGAAAAGGACAATTAAATTATTAATTAGAATGCTATTATTATTAAACTTTATGCCGAAGTAAGGAACCTGCGTTATAAGTGTTAAAAGACCTCGGCCTAACAGTCGATATACTCCACCACTTAACAGTCGGTTCGTTCCACTACTTAACTATTAAACTACGCCCCCTTTATTATGACGGAAGGAGGTACTCGACGGAGTATTAAACAGGCCGACGCCCTTATGTTTTATAACGACAAGTTAAAAGACATAGTCACTTTCGATGTTTAGCTCCGGTAGGTAAAGAACAAGCTAACCGTAAACGCGGACCACTTTCTTACGAATAAGGCAATGCGAATCTATATAAAGGGACGCATTTAAGGCCCGGCTTCGGAAGCTTTAAAATCATACCTCCGCGACGGACACCTTAACTAGATTGTTACGTCCGAAGCTCTCCTTAAGCATTTATAGAATGAATATTATAACCATCGTTAGGAAGAAGAAGCCTGTAATAAGTTTAACGACCTGTAAATATAGCTTAAAAACGATTACTACGCATTTAAGAATAACTTTATATGGTACGTTAGCGAGTGTTAAAAGCTAAAGGACTAATGGAAAAGGGAATTCCGACGTAAGCTAACGGCTAACTTATAAGTCGCTTTAACTGATCATTATGCTAACCCGCGCATAAACTTCGAAGAATACATTAACTTAAGAGCTAGTATTACGAGAACTTATTAGCAGGCATATAAGAAGCGTGAGAAGGAAAAGGCTAAGCTTATTAAGAGGTTTAATAATAATAGCAACTCTCGAAACCGGAATAATCGCACTCCATCCTTAAGGAACAAGTTCGGCGGTAACGTACTGCCCGCACCTCGTCCTCGCGGGCTTACTACCGAGGAAGTTAAGAAGTTGCTCTTAAAAGGAAGATGTTTTATATGTAAAGAAAAAGGATATATTAAGGCCACTTGCCTTAATAAGGAGAAATTAGCTATGGAATATAACGCGAGGCTTTAAGCTATCGCTAGATTATATAGCCTCGCGGACTTTTACGCTCGGTTTCGGGGCGCGGCTTAATTACCTCGGCGAAGGTAATTAATCGGTCCTTTCGATTACAGCTTAAAGTATCGCTGCCCTCGCTATCTTAAAATCCCTTAACGGATGGCTTAATCCTTTAATGCGATCAGCTTATTCTTAATTAATATAAGTTACGTACTTAAGTGCTTCTCTCGGAATAACTTCGTACCTCTTTTCCTTAAGGGAGTATGTTAAATGGAGCATATAAAAAATGGAATTAAAGTACGTGTTAAATTATATAACTTATAGTTAAGGAGCGCTTTATTAAATTAAGGCTAATTAAGCTTAAAAGCATGAACTTATTCCGAGAGAAGCACTTAAGTACGCGACTTATATTAATTAAGAATAGGCTAATCGCATTAAAGGACTAAGCTATTCATTAAGGGATTTTAAGATAGCGGGGGCGGTGGTACCTTAAGCCATAATCAAAAGGATTAATTAACTACTTTCGTTAAGGTGACCGAGCCGCGCCTCGAAACTAAGCGCGAAAGTCCGCGAGGCTATATAATCACTCGATAATATAGTCGGCATCGCGAAAGGAGATATAAATAAGGTTACGTAAACGACGATGTTAAAAAGGACACCGGCGTTAAGAGACGGAGATAAAGTTAATAGTTAAATTAAAGTAAGGAAGTTAGCGCTTTAAAAGATCTTAAAGGTAATAAGTAAGCAGCGAAATAAAATACGTAATATATTTATTAATTAATAAAGAATAATTTACGAATTACGTAACGTAGTTAATAAGTAGTAAGATATAATTTAAAAGTTATATCATTAACTTTAAAAACTATTAACGTTAAATGAAAAGCGCTTTATTAAATATTAAAGTTTAATTATTAAAAGAATTAAAATAAGTTTAAAACTAAATAAATACTTTAATACGTAACTTAACCGTTACGGCCTTAATTTAACCGAGTTTAAAGGTATTATACGCTGAAATTACTCGTATACCCCCGTTAAATTAATTAAGTAAAGTACGTACCCTCTCTTTATTAAATATAATACCTTTAACTTTTACCGATACTTTATTTTATATTATCGATACATTTAAAGTAAGGGAAAAAGAGAAAGGTAAAGTTTAAGTAATAAATATTAAAAAGGTAATTAAAGTAAAGGTTTAAATATTAAAAAATATAAGAGACTAACATTATATAATAATTATAAAAGAGGCTCGGAATTATAATTAAGTTAAAGTAATTTATAAAAACGAAAGTGAGATTAAGATTATTAAGGATGTAATATTAAAGATTATTATCTTAAGGATATAAGTATTAAGGGATTAGCTTTACTTAATAAGAATCGATAATATTAACCGAATAACTATCCTTAACGTAAATAAGAATATTTTATTAAAGGCGATAAAAGCCCTTAAGATAAAGAACGATATTAATATTATTAAGATTACTTACCTTAATAAGAAAGATATAAGTAAAGCTTACGGCTTAATAGTTATTTATATAATGAAGGATAACGAAGTAAAGCAACTTTTAAATAGTTATTACTTTATTTAATTAAAGAGTTAACTTATACAGCTATATTCGCCGCTTAAAAAGGACTAACGTAATATTATAACTATTAAGAAATAAGCTATAAGGCCTTTATATATAAGAAGCTATAAATATATAAAAGGTGTATAAAATAAAGGCATTATTATAAGATATATTAATTTATAGTGTTAAAGTGCGTGTTATGTAAAGGACTATACGAGTTATTTAATAAGAATTATTAAGTACGTTAGCTATATAATAACATATAGAATGCTTAAGATCATTTAGCTTAATGTTTATAAATGGAGAGAGGTATAATAAAGTTTATTAAATAACGAGGGACTTAAGGACTATATAATGTTAATGATCTCTGAACCATATATAAGGATGATTAACGGCTTAATGGTAACGGTTCTTATAGGTTACTATAACTAAACGAAACTAATACCGATAATAAGAAGGGAGGCAACATAGTTAATTTAGAGCATATTATAGGTACGAAGTAATATAAAGGTCGAGTAAATTTTAATGCCGTTAACAGATTTTATAATAGTATAGATTCAGCTTTTAAACTGGGTAGTGTTAATAGTATTAGTTTACGTAAAGGGTAGCAGTGATGAAGTGTCACAGCACACAATTTAACAGCCACACTAATTGAGCCATGCCTGTAAAAGGATACAAGTAACCGAAGCTGCAAGCTCCGGCCCTTAGGCTGCACCATATAGTTGTCACCGTATGCGCTGCCGCGCATACGATCACTCTACTTAGGATGCATCGCCGCGCCACTGCCATAACATCACCCCCCCTTAACCAGAGGTTCGCCCCGGACCTCACCTCCTCGGGGTGCTCGAGATGCGACCGAGACTCTAGCTCGTAAGGAATGACCTATATAATCGGTACCCGAAAACTACCCACATGTTTATTTCGTCGCAGAGGCTTAACCAGGGCATGCGCAAACAGAGGAGGGGCTTATTTTCAATCGTGGGCTCGAACCCACGACCTACAGCTTCGGTTAAATATCACGGCACACAATCTAATAGCCACACCAATTAAGCCATGCCTGTAAAAGGATACAAGTAACCGAAGCTGCAAGCTCCGGCCCTCAGGCTGCACCATATAGTTGTCACCGTGTGCGCTGCCGCGCATGCGATCGCTCTACTTAGGATGCATCGCCGAGCCACTACCGTGACACGAAGCATTAAAAGTTAAAATAAGAGAGCTCGACTAACTAATTAAAAGGTTCCGAAACGGAACGAGAATTAAAACAGATATTATTTTAATAAGCGACTTTAATCATTACGATTAGCTTTAAAGGGGAGATAATGTTTTATTATTAAAATAAGGCGAAAGAGACTATATTATTAACCTTATAAACGAATACTCCCTTTATAGCCTCCTCTTAAGAGGTACGAAGATATAATAGTTAAGGGACGTAAAAAGTATAATTAACTTAATACTAGCTTTTATAGAACTAATAAACTAGTTACTTAAGTATAAGATACACCCTTATAACCATGGTTCCGACTATAAAGGGATCGAAACGGCATTTAACATTATAATAAAAGACCGGCTATTAAAGATAAGGTACCTCTTTAAGAATGTACTATAAGCGGAGATTAGGATTAAGGTAGTAATAAACCTCGAGCGTACCCCTTAAGGCGGTAGCGTTTAATAGTAAATAGACCGGCTTATAATAACGGTAACCGAAGCGGTTTACAGTTTAACACTTAAAGTAAAGCCCTCGTTATACGTTAAGCGATAATAAACTATAAACCTTACGTAACTCCGTTAAACTTATACATTTTAAAGAAACTAAGTAAGATCTCGACGTAAAAGGGGGCGAACAGTATTAAAGCTCGAATAGTGAGCTAAGGCTATAATTAAAGAGTATTACGACGTTATTCATAAATAAAAGAGCACGTATTAAAACGACTTCCTTACTAACGACGTTAACATTTAATAAGTAATAAAATACTTAAAAAATAATAGTAGCATAATAAGTAATAAAGTACCTTTATTAGCCCGATATAGTAGGTCCATTATAAAGGGTAAAGTAAAGTAAGTATAAAAGCTATTAGCTACCTTCTTTCCACTGCTACTAATGAAAATTAAAGACGAGGGATAACGACCTTAATAAGCATTAATATACTTATCGGACTTAATAATAAAAGAGGTAGAATAAAAGGTCTTATTTATTAAATTATAAAAGGTACTTAAGGAAGATAGCTTATTAATAATAATATAAAGATAGCTTTAATTAGTAATTAAAGATAAAGTATTTTATCTATTTTAAACCTTACTTTAAGACGATAATATCCTTAGCTAATAAAGGAATATTAAGATTATCTCCTTAAAGAAACTTAAGAAGAGCGACTATATATTAATTAAGTTATAAAGGCTTATTTCGCTACTCTTTATATTAAGTAAGATATTAAAGGCAGTTATTACGGAACACTTATCCTATATTATAAAGACCTTTAATCTTTTACCCGTTAACTACTTCGGAGTTAAGAAAAGACGCTTAATTAAATAAGCTCTCTTACTATTATAAGAACAGATTTATAAAGCGTAAAAAGGTAAGAAGGTGCTTAGCTTAATTAACTTTAATGTTAAAGGAGTATATAATAAGGTGTTTCAGGACAAGTTATATTAAAGGCTTAAGGCTAAAGGTATATCGGAGTCCTTAGTTAAATAAATTAATACCTTTTACTTTAAACGAATAACGACGATTATAATAAATAGGTTTATGTCCGAACAGTAAGAGCTGCCTTAAGCGGGTCTCTTATAAGGATCGCCGCTATCCCTTATACTGTTCCTCTTCTTTAACGCGGACCTTATATAGTATAAAATCGACGGGAATGGAGGCGTAATTACCTTTATTAACGACTATATAGCTTAAGTTACGAGTCCGTTTATAAAGTTGAATCGCGTAAGCATTTAAGCTATTATAAATAAAGCCTTAAACTAAGAAAGACGAAGCGGTGCTTAGTTTAAAGGCGATAAGATGGTTATAATATACTTTATAAGGAATAAGGAGCGATCCTCGAAGGTGCTATTTACTGTTAAAGGGGATATAGTTAAACCGAAAGAGAGTATAAAGATCCTAAGGGTTATAATAAATTACGAACTCCGTTATAAGTAGCATATTATTAAGATAGCAGCTAAGGGCTTTATAGCCGCTTTAACCTTAAAGAGGCTAAAGATACTTTCCCTGCGGACAACGAGATAACTCTTTATAATAACGGTAGCCCCCGTTATAAATTATGCTGCTAACGTTTAAATGGATATATATAGGGAAAAGGCATTAAGCTAGCTAAATAGGGCGTAAAAGATAAGGGCCTTAATAATTACGGGAGCTTTTCAGACCGTGGTAACGGCCGTAATAAAAGCCGAAGTAAGCATTCCCCTTATACGAGAATAGCATGCTTAAGGTGCAGTTAGGCTATAGATTAATATCTATACACTGCCGGAGACGTACCCCCTCGCTTTAAAGAAAATCCGGATAACTATACGATTTATATCCTTAGTTTAAAAGATTGCTTACGCGATGGAAGGAATATAAGTCGACTGGATAAAAACCATTCGGGAGTACGTTATTCCGCCTTAAGAACCTCGCTTATAAATGATATAAGAACCCGACCGAGAGAAGGCAGCCGAGATAATTAAGGAAGCTATAAGCATCGTGGTTACGATTAGCTCGTTTATAAAGAAAAGCATTATTAATATAAGTAGTAGCGTATAAGATACGCTCTTTAATAAGACTAGTGAAGTAATAATAAACTATATTATAACCCTTAAGACGAGGGAGGAGCAGAATCCATATATAGTAAAGTTAATAGCTATAATAATAGCGTTAAAGAGTATGTTACTTAACGTCCATTATAAGCATATTATTATTATTATTAAGAACTAATTAACGTTAATAATAATTAAATAACCATGGTAATAATCTGGTTAAGGCATTATAACGTAAATATATAAGTTAGCTAACTTACTTAAGTAAAAAGGGAACTCAATTAACTTTAAGTGGGTATTAGCGGAAAGTAACTTCGCGTTAAGTTTAAAAGTAAAAGTAGCAGCGTAAAGGGCGACGAAGGAAGTACGTATATTAAACTCTTAACTATATTAAGCTAAGTCGATTATAATTAAGCTAATAATAACTAAATAACGACGAGGAAGAATGCTCCCTTAAGGAGTAAGTAAGTTTTTAAAGGCTATAAATACGGTACTACTAAGTAAGTACACTCGCGTTCTATATGATAATTTAAAGCGAAGAGAGGCTTATATATTAACGTAACTCCGAACGGGAATAATGAAGTTAAATAGCTTCTTAAGCAGGATTAAAGCCGCCGAGTCCGACCAATATGCCTGCGGTCACGTAAGGGAAACAGTGGAACACTTTCTATTACGATGTATAAGGTGGACAGCTTTAAGGGACGGCATGCTATAATGCATAGAAATAAGACGAGGGAGTCTCTCGTTTTACTTAGGAGGGAAAGCGTTATTAGACCTAAAGAAGTGGGCGCTAAATATGAAAGCGGTCCGGGCAACGATCAAATATGCGATAGCGACTAGAAGATTAGATTTAGATAACGAGCAAAGGCTGGATCAGTCGTAGTAAGGAAAAACCAACACCACACAGCCTCAGCCAGCAGGTCCCGCTTTAGCTGCTGAAGATAGGACGCTAAACACTTAAAGAACACAACCTCTTAGTCAACCTGCTAACAACTAAGACCAAAGGCAAGAGGTATTGGGTAGATTAGCTCAGAGGGAAACGCAGGGGCTTGTACGAGACCATAGCAAAGTAGGCGAAGCAGACATAGTTAGCGAGCAATGGCCCTTTAAGCTTAGTGCCTCCGGGCGAAATAAAATCCATCCATCCATTCATCCAATTGGGCCTAGCCTACGGAGCGACCGGAGCATTCGGAACAGTCGGAACGCCGGGTTCTCGGGGTCCCCTAACAATGGTCCAGTATTTCAAGCCTCCCAGTTACAGCAAGAAGTAGCAGATTGATCAAGAATACCAAGATTAAGTTGCCCAAGAAGATCTTTCCATTAATGCGTTGTAGGCCATACTTCCAACAGCAGCTGTGCAGGTCGAGCAATACAACAACGGCAATCAGCAGTTTGAGGGGGAAAGTATGGTGGGTTTCGGTCTCGTGCGGCTTGTAAAAGGTGTGCGACTTGGCGAGCTTCTCTTGGTGATGGACGAGCTTGGCTTGTTCCTTGTCCGACAGCACCGGGAAGAAGTCGTCTTTTTGTTGTCCTTGTTGCTGTCCTTGGCTAACCCTGCCGGCTTCCAAATTGGAAGGGTCAGGGTTGGTCTTGTCGATTGGCAGGTCGTTGTGGTCTTTGAGTTTAGGAAGGAGAAGCTTCTTGCGCATCTTCCATGTCTTACGGTCTGAACAGCTCGGTCAGCGCTTGATAGGTAGACAGACATGAAATGCACGAGGCTTACGGTAATGTGCAACATAAATCATGTGGTACGTGTCCACTGCTCGAAACGGGGCCAAGCCATCACCGACGATGGCGAAAAGAGCGACTAGAATGTAGTCGATCACGTTGATGACGTACAGTTGCCGATCGCCGACGTAGATCCAGCCGATGAGGAAGAGCACCCATGCAAGACCAAACAGCGTAATGAGAGTGGCGTAGACTGTGACGAAAAAGCCGAGCGGCCTGCGGGCGTACTGAAGGAAGCCCTTGAAGCTTTGCTTGATCTTAGACCTCCGTGAGTGAAGCATGTGGCGGACGCGATCGTTAAGCAGCTTAATGTCCTCTTCTCGCCATCCTTCCAGCGATGCATCATTAGGAAGAATTGCATACTACGGCGCTATGAGGACGGACGAGAGACTGTGTACTCGCCCGGCTGCAGGCCGTTCTCCCTCGTCTAAGGTCTCTTCCTTCGTGACGTCTTCTGTCGATTCGGGATAAGCCCCGGGAGCTGTTGGGAGCAATAGATCGTAAGTTGGCCGTCGATTTACCCACTTTCCTAGTGACGGCACGAAGAGAGAGTTCTGGATGTTTGTGATGGAGGACAGGGTAGCGACTTTAGGGTCTGCACCCATAGTTAGTGCTAGCTTAGAGCTGTTGGACAATCGCCTTACCGATGACATCCAGATAATCCACCACCCTGGAATCGTAGCAATCGTCATCTACCACTCGCGCAGTCGGTTGCAGCTAAGCGGCCTGATGTCGCCGAGTGAAGAGACGGCTAAGTCCACCCGGTCGAGGACCTGGCCGAGTATTAATACCGGGCGCAGCCGATACAAAGTCTGTCTCGTCCACAGGTATGTTCTGGGCTCCGTGGAGGACCGGGGGCAGAGGCTTCATAGTCGTCGCCGGGTCGAGGCCCCCAATATGCGGTTATTACGGTGACTCGGAGATATCGCCCAGGTCGCTAGGGCTACTCAGGCCAGGTATAGGAGCACCATTATCCTCTCTCCTTTATAACTGCTCATTTAGATGATTCGAGTCGGCAGTTAGTCTTAGCGGCGCTGGCGCTAGCGGTCGTTCACCCATTGGTGTTTAACTCGGTGTTCCCGCAGTAGCCCTATCCCGGACCTCGTGCTAAGGATTAGGATTCATCGCAGCTTTAAAGGTGCAGTAAAGCACCAAGAACTCGTTAACTGTTGGAAGTCACGGCTTACTTGCACACGTTCAATTGAGGTCAAAAGTAGTGTCTTGCTTGTGTTCTGTCTCCTGGCTGACCAATTGCTGG